>JASSUY010027544.1:0-29104 GCA_032466535.1 Forpus xanthops | reverse complement strand
GACATGGAACTGTTGGAACAAGTCCAGAGGAGGGCCACGAGGATGATCAAGGGACTGGAGCACCTCCCATATGAAGAAATATATGAGAAAGTTGGAGCTGTTCAGTCTGGAGAAGGCTGTGTGGAGGCCTCATAGGAGCCTTCCTGTATCTGTATCTATAGGGATGCTGGGGAGGGACTATTCATAAGGGACTGTTGTGACAGGAAAAGGGGTAACGGGTTCAAACTTAAACAGGGGATTAGATTGCATATAAGGAAGAAATTCTTTGCTGTAAGGGTGGTGAGGCACTGGAATGAGTTGTTCAGAGAAGTTGTGAATGCTCCATCACTGGCGGTGTTCAAGGTCAGGTTGGACAGAGTCTTTGGTGGCATGTCTTAGTGGGAGGTGTCCCTGATCATGGCAGGGGTGTTGGAATTAGATGATCTTAAAATCCTTTCCAACCCTAACTATTCTATGATTCTATGTACCCACCTACAAGTGCAGAGCGTACACAAAATCAACATTTAATTCTATGTTTAACTCAAACATTATTAAATTCAAATCATGTTCAGAGTGTTTACAAAATGCTTTCAAACCATGAAGAACCACCATTCGTAAGGTTTCAGAATCTGGAAGTGCTCCATGTAAAAAGCTGTTATGCTTCTATTATCAACACACCTCAGGACTTAATAAACCAGGCATTTCAAAACACAGCATGCTGAAATTTGGCATTTTCATTTTGTGCTTACATGGTATTGAACAGCAAGCAGTGTAAGGAAGAAAAAGAGAAAACTCTAGCAGGAAGGTCATTTTCAAAATTAAGAATCTGTATTGTTGATATTGCTGGTCAAGAGGTGCCCTAAAGCATATAAAATTGATTTTGTTTTTAAGCACTAATGATCAAAGTCTAGGTCACTGACTCTGAATTAATGATTTGTTGGGCGGAGCCGATTCCATTAACCTCAGGTACTCATTAATCCCTACGACTACCTTCCATGAAGGTCATTAGTGCTATTAAAAGCTTAATATTTATCATACAACTGTACTGTTTTGTGCCATATGAAAGACTTTCAGCAGAAATGCTTCTTTTTCAGCCAAGTACATTTGTCTAGGTCCCAGTCGTACTGTCTACAACTTGAAAGAACTCACATCCAAAGTATCACCATGCTTTCTTACCTTGTTGCAATTCAAATTTTAGAGATATGGTTCTGATATATCTAAACATAGACAAAATGTGCACTTATTGGTCTGTAGTACCTGTTGTTTATACTAACACACACAGTAAACAGAGCTGAGAAAGACTCACTCAAAGCCATTCTCAGCTGAGAAGCAGCACTTAAATCCCTTTCTAGCTGAGACTGGAGTGCAGTGCACAAGTTTTCTTTCATTGGCTTTTATTTCAAGTAGATGCAGGCAGTGGTTCCAGGTTGTCATGAGCACCTTTCACTCCCCCCTCTCAAGAACACAGGTGAGCACTCGTAGTTGGAGCTGCAGCCTCATTTGAAAAGCAGTTAACTATGTGGTGGTAACAAGGAGTTTTCTGAATTCTTCAGGTGCTGCATGACTGCTCACATCGCCTATCATGGCTTTGTGCTAATATCAGAAAGGTCTGATGGCGAAGATCAAGGGCTTCTGTAGCCTCATTGGGTCACACCAGGTCAAAGCTTGAGCTCACATTGGGCACACCTATCAGTGATCCCTGAAGATCAGTATAAATGTTTATGACTTTACGAACCCATCCTCCTCTGAGCATTTGTGCAGCCTCCATAACCAGATTGAGTGGCATAGTCTTTATACAGATAAGGTAATAGAATCAATATTTAAAATAGAAGCATGAACTAATTTCAATTGATGGCATAATAAAAAAAAAAAAAAAATCACCCAATGCTTCTTTTCTGCAGCTTTCTTGTTTATTCTCATAAACCAAAGTAGAACTGAATTATCCACTTGGGATAGTATAGTATTGATTTAGATGTAAGAGGACACAGGCTGGCAATTTGATAATTAAACACTACTCTCATCCCTAAGACCAGTTTGCTCTCTCTATGGTATGTCTCGAACCCACTATATCACCCCCTACAAAAGTAATGTTAGAAAAGACTGAAGTAAAAAGGATGGCAAAGTATCATTCCTACTTTTAGTATATCTCCTGAGATATTAAATAATCCAAATAAATTCTTCTCACCCCCTACACCACCTTTTGATCCATACAGTTTGGAGATGCTTTCTACTAATTTCTCTTATGTTGGGGCCACATTAAAACATGCTGGTTTCATCTTTACAATTTTTATTAAAAAAAAAACAACAACAAAAAAATCAAAACCAGAAAACCCCCAACCTGTTCTTTTCTATGGAATCTAGCTATACCATGATGCCAAAAGCTTAATATGACTTAATATACACGACTGGTTTCCTCAAGATACCTTTTGTAGTGTAATAAAGTATTGTGAGATGGCTCTGAGTAATGCCATGATTTTCACTTACCTTTTGAAAAGGAAACCAGCTTATATTAACAGAAAAGTCCACAAAGTGTGTAGGAAGTGAGCCTGAAACAGATCTCGTTACTCATCAATTTCAGTCCCCTGCCATAAGCAGCACCATATCACATAATCTCAACTAATTTCTTGCCCCTGCTACACTAATTAAAAGGCTGTTCCCAAGTCTGACTCTTTCAATGGCAACACAATTTCTTTTGATTTCCAAAATAAAATGCATTCATTACCAGCTTATACCCATCTGTGGTATATCTTGTGCCTGTCCTTTAGATGAAGCAGCTCAACTCTTTTCCCTCCCTGTTTTACCTAACTCCATGTTCTTTGATCTATTAGTAGACAGCACTCCGATCCCACTCAGAATTATCTTCCTAAGTTAAAAGAGCAATGTCTTTTCAGTCTCTTTTCATAAGACAGCTTTTTCAGTAACCTCACAGCAATTCTGGGTACCTGTTTCAGTTTGAGTTCATCTTTCTTGAACATGGGTGAACAAACTTGTACCCTATGAAGTCTGACCATTACGTTGCACTACTGAACTAATATTATTCGGTGTCAAGTGGATACACTTCATTTGTCAAACTCTGGGACTGTGTGGTTACTTTCTCCACACAGCTGGCTGTATGATTTGAAGTTATTGACTGACATGCAAGTCTTCCTTCTGCGATTTCCAGCTTGTGGCCTCAGCAACAGACAACAAATCCAGGAAATAGAATGAAGAGAATTGAGAGAATAAAATCTCTACAAAATTTCTCTGCTATTAGCCCTTCACTGCATTTTCTTAGAAAACAATTAACAGACAAAAAAAAACAAAAAAAAAAAAAAAAAAAAAAAAAAAAAAAAAAAAAAACAGTAAACCCAAAAACAAAACCAAAAAAGTAAAACTTAAACAGAAATATAATGCTAATACTCAAACCCTTTGTGCATTCATTGCCTAATACTGCATTCATTCTTTTAGATTCACTATTCAACACATACATAATAGTAAATTAATCTGTATGCTTATATTTCCAGTATCAAAATGCAAAGAGTCTAACACTTTGAAGGTTTTGCTTTCTAACCAACTTGGGTGCTTCAGTGTCTAAGACAGAAAAAAAGCAAACCAAATTAATAACCAACAAGCAAAAACCAAAGTGACCTCTTGATTCTGTAGGACACAACGTATGTATTTTGTATCTAACTGTCAAGTAAGTAATCAAAGTCTTGCTCATTTCACTGTCTATAATGACACAACAGAGTCCATAAATCAGAGAAGCTTATTTTCTGAAAGTCTGCTTCTGGTGATATTACAGCTCTGAAAGAGAAGTAAGTTTTCTGTGTATCCATTCCCATAATTTCTGTAACTCACCTGCCTAAATACAGCTACTAGGTTCATAGCACTGCCACAGACATTTTATCCAGCAAAACAGCCCACCAGTCTTAGTGCTCCTCTCAAAGCATGTTTGTTTCTCAAACACTTTGGGATATATTTGTCATCATTTGTAATCTTCAGCTTGGCTACATGATCTGCAATCGATTCAAGCTTACTTTCTTTATACAGACTACTTGTATCACTAACAATGAGCAAGGAAACCACTACTAAATTGTCACACTTCTCCCTCTGAAAGCATGTGGGGCATGGGCAGTTTTGGGGGTGAAACAACAATTTGCTGGGTTCTTTGCAAGCTAAATCAAGCACCATAACTGACAGACAGAGAGAACCAATTTTATCCTAGCAGAACTGATGCAGCTTTCTTTCATCTTAGAGCAATGAATGAAACAAGCAGCAAATTGTACCCACAACTAGAATCTGTCAGTCATCATTGATTTCCTGTACTCCTTCAGTATCACACTGTGGCCAGTGTGAGATTGCATGGTAACAACCTGACCCCTTTAAGTCAAAAAAGATAATTTAGCTGGCTGACTTCTCTGAAGTTTGCATCCAAAAACACTTCTCAATGCCTCTCTGAACTCATTCCATCCTTATGTCTAGGCAAGCCAGAAAAGAATATGCAGCAGAGATTTTGACAAGGTAAAACAATTTTTAAAAATTCTAATAAAGAATATTAAAGCTGTCTGCATGTAAAAGATGATTTCTTAAAAACACAACTCTGAGAAAAATACCTTTCCTTTTCAGCAATGATTCACAGATATCGCAACAATAAAACCTGTGTGCTATTCAGTAGTGATGTAATTGGGAAGTAATTGTTAATATTTCACAGATGCTGCAGACATTCAGTCCTGCTTTTTCATAAACAAATTAAGGATGAGCAAACTGACTAGAAACAGAAGTACCAACATTCATTCTCATTAGGAATAGTAAATAAGGTCTGATCATGAATGTGACATCTTTGCTGTAGGAACTCCTTCTGTCTATAGAAAGGCTAGCGTAAAAAACCTCCTCTGACAACAATTCAAGAGTAGATGATTTTATATATATAATGTTGGTATCAGAGAAAATATAGAAGTCAGCTAATACAGAGGCCAAGTTTTTAAAAAACCTTCTAGTATCAATTGTGTGTCACTGAAATATCAAAATGATTCTGTCACTATTCCACAACTGAAGTCACAAAAATGAAGGGGAAAAAATTAACTGGAACAAATTATTCTAACCAAACACACTCAGCAATGGTCACTTATACAGCTATATCCATTGCAAGTGAAAAATAGAGTATGACCTTCTGGCAAATCATTATAATCAGTGAAAATAACCCGGTAGCCTCACTGATTTTTGACTGCCTGAAAAAAGTCTACCTCCACTCCCAGTGTATTTTTGGTAAGAGACAGCATGAGCTATTTAGGATATGAGGTAGAATATAAGCCAGGATGAAGAAACATGCACCAACTGGCTTATCAAAGTGTAGTGCTACTAATACAGTAGCCTGATCTGACGCCACTCCACAGCTTTTCACTCCATCACATATTATGGAAGTGTCATTAACAGGTATTACTGAAGTCTTAATGTTATTTCTTTCTTCTCCTACAGCAGCATGTAGAGAACACACTACATATAAAAGAAGGCTCATGTTTTTAATAACTTACAATTTAAATGAGCTAGACAAACAGGAGACCAGAAAGAAATCTCTTCAACAGCGCAAGGGTACAGAGATTTCCTGATTATCTGTACCAGAGTAAGTAAAATTTGGAACAAAGTGTCTATTTAGCCAATGTGAACGCAAAACAACGCAAACAAGAGCATTTGACAACACAAGTACAACAAGTTACTCATTTTGCCATGACAGCATCTCCTCTTTGTGGGCTTTCTATTTCAATTTCAGCAGCTGCCCTCCCACGGATCAACAAAGTCCAGCAGCTTTTAGGTGGAGCTACGACATGGGGGGGGCCATTAGGAAACAGATTTTTACCTTAAATACCCTGCTCCCTGAGGCACTCCTGAGAAGACAACTATATTTATGATATTGTAGCCCTCCTTGAGGTAGCCGGTTACATTCTATTCTCAGTGGAAATTTAATCTCAGATTTTATGAAGTACAGGCTCAGCCACAGAGCATCTCATCTCTGCATAGTCTAAAAAGTAATGCTTCTCAAACAAAGAGCTTGTATGTCCTTGTCAGTTAGAGCCTTATCATTTCAGTAACAGCTGCCTTCATGCATCCCTCCTACAGCAGAGACTCTAGGCAATAATGTGGTAGGGGCAGTTTCATTCACTTTTAGAAAAGGCTTAATATAATCAAATAACAGAATGGTTGAGGCTTCGAGGGGGCCTTTGAATAGAGTGAAATCCAAGCATGTCATAGCTTTTTTGAAGACTGTAGAGTGGCTTTGCAATGAAATTGGCCAACTTCCTCAGCAATTGTGGCTGTATTCCATCAAGTCCCAGGGATTTACATATGCCAGTTCATTCCATAGCATGATCCTCCTCCATCAAGGGCAAGTCTTCCTTGCTTCAGACTCTCGTGCCGTTTTCAGAGACCTGGGATTCCTGAATATTGGTCTTACCAGTAAAGACTGGAACAAAGAAGGTACTGAGAACAGTAGACTTTTACACACCTTTTGGTATAACACATATACTGTGATGTAAGCTCTTAAGTAATTTTCTTCACAAAGACAGCTCACTCTAGAAAAAAACAGTCAAGCCTTTCATTAAGGCCTGGAGAATTTCATGCAGGACACTACAAGTTCTGTCTTCACATTTAAATGAAAGTCACAGAATCATAGATTCTAGCTAAGGAGGATCCAAGACAGACTAGGTCAAGGATATGAGCAATAGACTACTCCACTGAGAGGACAGGAGTAAGCAACTGAAAAGACCCAAAAGCTTACCACAGAAAGACGTAGTAATGGAAAGTGATGCATTAGCTAAGTACTCCCGACTGTAGTGAGAAGACAAGGGGTAATAGATTCAAACTGAAACAGGGGAAGTTTAGACTGGATGTGAGGAAGAAATTCTTTACTGTAAGGGTAGTGAGGCACTGGAATGGGTTGCCCAGGGAAGTTGTGAATGCTCCATTGCTGGCAGTGTTCAAGGCCGGGCTGGATATAGCCTTGGGTGACATGGTTTAGTGGGAGGTGTCCCTTCCCAGAGCAGGGGGGTTGGAACTAAATGATCTTGAGGTCCTTTCCAACCCTAACTATTCTATGATTCTATGTATACATATGTGCATAAGCATACGTATATCTACTGTAATCCTCAGTGTCACATTTCTTTCACCCCAACTCATTAGTATGCTTATTAGGAGCACTTGTGGTGACACAGGGTACTTTAGATTTGCTCACAGAACTTAATTTTGCAGTTGAAATTTGTCAAAAATAATGAAAGCCTAAATGAATCCTATAGGTTTTATTAAAGGGGTGGTCAACTATAAATGGAGACTCCATTCATTAAAAAAAATGTTGAAAAATGACTCTGCTTCCACCTGTCTGCACCATTTATTCAAGAAATGAAGAAGAAAAAACAAATGGAAAGAAAAATGGGCTACTGACACTCCTTAGGTGAATAGATGGTCTTCTGGTTTTGTGGTCAAATTTAAAACAAAGAAACGGTTGGGTGTATGAGAGCTAGGTCAGTTCAAGTCTTCAAATATTTATTTTGTATTGATCAGAAATGTTTTAGTAACCACAAGTAGATGTCTGATTTTACCTGCAGTACTGTCCATTTATTTAACCTTTTATTCTTCTCATCTAAGTTATTTTTAAGGAAAAAAGCCTCAAGCATAAAATGAAAAGTCACAGTCGCACTGACCAACAACTGCAAAATACAGCTACATGAACATGCTATACTGTGGCACTGCCAGTTTAGGCGGGTCCCTGACACAACTACATCAAAGCTGTTTCTTCTGCTTCTCACACTCATTCCCTGATCCACTAAATTTGCACAGCTTTTTTTTTATTCTCCGTCACTGGATTTAAATTTCTCAGATATGTGCATAGAACCAATACTTCAGCTCTGCCAAAATACAGCTTTCAGACAGATGCACTGTTCTCTATATTCTGACCTCTGCATTTTTGATTTATATTATTCTTTATATTCTGACATCTGCATTTTTGATTTGCAATAAATATAGCAGTTTTGCATAGCACAGCAAACTGTAAGTTTTCAGGCCATCTCTTATCCTTTTCTACCTGTCATAATCTATGGGCTGAATATGCTCTATAGGAAAGAATTTTTTTCACAATTTATCTACGTAGAAACTTTCCTAAGTCCATGTCTCTCAAGTTAGGATTCCTTAAAGCACCTCTCTAAAAAATAACAAAATGTTATGTTCTTCCCAAAACATGAAGTTATAGGGACAGAAAAAAAGTTGTCAGTCTTTGTTCCAAAGACATTATTTTTCCCAAATCATGACAGAATTCTCTAACTCTTCTTCATATGAAGTCTTCTGATAGGCTGACATTCCAGCCTCCCACACATCTTTTTTCTCATTTATTTTCCCCCAAGATTTTTCCTGAATAAATTCAGGATATGGAAGACTCTCCAATTTAGCCCCTTTTTTTTTTTCCAGCATTACTATTAAAAAGGCCTCTGGGGCAAGTAAGTCTCCTTAATTAGTGTCACAGATGTAGGGAGGGAAAGCTGCAGATCATAAGTTTCATAGAAACCATCAGCACTTCCAAGGGTGCATCTTTTTGTTATATTAATTTTATTTTCTTATAAAACAGTTTTGAACACAGTTTTGAAGCTATGCCTTAGTTTCCACCCAAGGAATGACCACTAGACCCACAGATCATTTTACATGACACAATCCCTTTCCATCACAATTTTAAGCTAATTCTATTTTTGATATTTCAACTCCTAAGAATTTTATTAGTTAAGAAAAGGTGGCACAGAGGAGCTTGCTTATTGTCTGTGTTCCCACAAATCAGTCCCAATAAATACTACTCCCTTTTGGCTCAGAAATTTGCCTAATTTAATAAATTTCAAGAATCAGACTGATGTGCTTAATCAATCTTTTTCATTTCTAATGTTTTCCCTGTCTTCATCCTAAACTTCTGCCCTTTCCTGTCATCTCATCTTAAAATAAGCCAGAAATATATTTTCTTTACGAGAAAAAGAAGTTCTATTCTATTATATCCCTGCATTTAAAATGGTTTCTAAGGAAAGGAGAAAGCAAACCTTGAATAAAGTGCATATTGACAGTGAAGTGCAGCTAAGCCATGTACTGCATGCTGCTAGTTTTTTATAAGGCATCAGACATTAAAGCTGAACTTTTGTCTGGATCCTGTCATTTGAGCTAACCTATTTCTGCTAGGAAACAGGTTGGCAGTGGCAGGTGAGGGTCTTTATGGTCTAACTGAAATAACAATATCCCCGGCAAGGCTTTAGAGAAAAGCCAAGTATTGACCGGAAGAAAAAGGAGAGAAATAGCAGACTGTAAGAGCTGACAGGAAACCCAATTTCCCTTACCACTTAGTTCTGTATATGAAAAGGTCAGAACTACACTGCAAAATTGCTCCAAGCCCTTCATACTAAATAAACAAGCTGCTCTGGTTTCAACTCCTCACAAGCATTTCAGATCATTGTCGTAGGTAGCTGAAAAACTTATTTGCATTTTTACTAGGAGACTCTTTCCATCATACCTAAATGGTCTTTGACAGGGCCACCCATTATGGGATAGCCTTCTAGAGTTGACAACAAAAGGGGACTCATATGAAGTAACTGGACCAAATCCTAATGTAACTTCTTTCCAAATAGATCCTTTGTTCTGGCTCATTTAAGCATCACTCAAGCCTATAAAGTGACAAGAGGCCCTTATTTTTCCACACTGATGGAGAGTGCCTTACTTATTTTAAGTGAATCTTCAGCTAGGTAATGTTTTTCCGGTGGCTCCAAAAATACATGTCATTATTCATTCATAATCATTAATAAAATTCCATCTATTAACTAGAAATTATTGTCTGCAGAACAGTTTTCTTTTTTCCATCCTAAATTATCTCTTACACACCCAGCTCGAGTATAATCAATCAAGGCAAATCTACTCATATAAATGTGGCAGACAGTACTCAACAGTGTCCAGCCTCTGTAAGCAAAGGATCTATACACTTGTCAATAAGAGTTATGGCAAAGAGTAAAGAACTACCCAAAACTGCCTTATAAAACTAATAAAATATATGTAGATATGTATATACATTCTTCAAGCCAGGTCTCCGCTCTTTTTGGCTTTGGTTTGTTTCAGAGTAGGGGAAGGGTTGTGTTTTAAATGCAGTCCATCATCTCCCTTCTGATTTTTACATACAAAATTAGCTTTTGTTTAAATGTGTAAATGTGAAGCTACTAATGAACAAATTAGATACGTATACATAAATGAGTTACAGAAGACGTGTATTACACATATTTGTCTTTTTGTGTGGCAAAATTGCAGCTATTCAATTTGATGCATAATTTCTTTGTTTCACAATCCAGAGGGAGTGAAACAGCAGCAATCATCAGTCAGATTCAGAACAGCACATTTCAGTGCTAGCCCATTAGGTATCATTCTCTGACTGGGGAGCATGTTTACCAGAGCCTCTGCGGTCCTTGGAATATTTCTCCAGGCTTTTCATAACCATTATTTAAAAGATTTCTACTAGAAAAGCCAGCCAGAGTTTGCTGAAATTACAAGTAGCACTAAACACTGCCCTGACAGACCTGGTTATTAGTTCCACAAGTTACATATACCTGTGGAAAAGAGAATCTTTCACAACTAGGCTGCCTGTCTTTGAAGAATCAATGTAATTACAAAAGTGTAGAAAGAATTGTTGCCATCAGGAAGAACATAAGTTTACTGCAATATACATACTGTTTTGCTAGCTAATTTCATTCTATGGCTTCCACAAAAGTTCTCATAGACACCATTTCATTCTTTAAACGATAGGGCAGCATGTGCATGACTGAGGAAAAAAAAGTGTCTTACATTATTAGTGTTAAACAGAGTGTCTTTAGTGGATAAAAAGAAATGCAACTTAAGGTTGTGATGCTCTCCTTACTCATGGTCTTACAGACTGTAAAGAATGAATGAAATAAAGCCTAACAGTCTTTGGGTCTCTCAAATGCCTCTAGTTCAAAAAAAAAACCAAAACAAACAAACAAACAAAACCCAAAAAAAACAAACAAGAAAAATAAAATAAAAAAACTTACTTATTTCAGACATGGTCAAACCCTATTTTGGTTAAGCTGAGAGGGATTTGTTTGCATATTTTAATTAAATTCAAAGCATTTCAAGAAATAGGGCCTGAAATTGCATTATGCGTAAGAGTACATTTAGATCTCTATAAAGATACAGATAATACTTCAGCTTTTCAGCTACTTGAAATTCATAAAATTTCATCAATTTAATTCAAGTGCTAAAACTGGTGGAGTAGGATCTAAATTTTGAAATCAATTTCTACTTCTCATCTGTTAAATTTCACACATGAAGCAGGTTTTCCACTGTGGGCATTGGGAATATAATTCAAGTAATTTACATTATTCATATGCAACAAGGGATAGCCATATAAAAACACATGCACTGCAGGAATGAAGTTTAAAGTCAGAAATATTAGATTCTTAAATCTGAATCTTTCAAACAACTGTGGTTAATATTTTTCTTCGACACTTCAACAAAAAATAAACAAAAAAGCAGAAAGAAGCACACAGAGCACAATTATTATCCTACCCAGAGATTCTCTCCTACTGCTACACCATATTGCTGAAAGAAAGCCAAATGCACAGCACAACAGGCAGAATGATTATTTAAATCACCTTTTGTCCTTTTACATAACTTCTTTTCAAAAATTACTCCTGGACAATTACTTATTATGGGAGCTTGTTTTCAGCTAATCGAACACATGCAGGTTGGGATACACCTGAACACTAAGTGCCTGTTCCAGTGACATCTCTGCCTGTGGGAGTCAAAGTATAGCTAAAGGACAAAACCCTGTTCCTATTATATGACAAACGCCATCAGCACACAGAAAAGGAAGCAGTATTAAGCTGCCATTTTTGTTTTCTTCAACCTGCCAGGAAAGCATTTCTCAACATAAATATTACATACCTTGCCAACTAACATGTTTCCTTGAGAAATCGTCTTCATCTACCATCTTGCTTCAAAACCATGCCTCCAGTCACACACCCAAACATTGACAGAATTTTTGTTTCCTCCTTTATCTTTTTTAGACATTCTTAAAATCTAAAATAGCCAACTAGAAGTTTCCTTCTTTATTCATTTTGGGTTTTATGCTGCACATTGCCCCAAACTGCCTAAAAAAAAACATTAATTCATCTTTCCCTTGCTGATTTGGAGAGAATGAAAATTACATTAATTTCCAGTGGAACTGCTCAATTACAACCTATTTGTGAATCCTTCTTCTCTTCACCCAATTTTGCAGAAATGTGTATGCCATTATGAAGTTAGTTAATCATAAATATTTGACTGTTGAAAGTACTGCCCATTTTGCAGGCTTCCTACATGCGCTGATACAGAGTGTTTGAAACTGTATCCCAGGGCTGCATGAATTATACATTGCAACAGCTGCCATAGATCCAATAGTGCCAGCTCTTTAGGACAGAGCTTTGCTATCTGAATCATGAATACAGGAGCGACATCTTGACAGCACTGTGCCTCCAGTCCAAGCCAAGTACAGCCATTAGTTTTGATTCCAGCACTACTGCAGAACACTCTTAAACCTGGATTTAGTCATGTTAGCACTTCCCCAATAATAAGAGCTTTTCATTACATTTCATCTTAAATTTTATCAGAAAATTGTAATGCTCCAACTTGTACATCTAGGAATTTTCAGGGATGTTACTCAAAGACATTATTACAGGTGACGCAATCCCTGGAGCAGGGTACCATGTTGTGTTAGTCCAAGAGGAAAGCAGCAATCATACAGGTGAGCTTCATAATGAAAGTGATTGCAAACAAGGCAAATATGAAAAAAAAGGACAAAGACAAGAACAAGAACAACAGCAGAGTTGGCAGACCAACAGAACTGCTTAACAGAACGTTATGTAGGTGGAAGGCATGACTGACTTTAACAAAAGGGATAACTTGAAGGAAACAGGAGACAAATGTTATATATATACTGTCTTGCAGACAAAGCAACTACTTTTAATGAATTAAATTTAAAATTTAAAATGTTTGAGGAAAAATACACTTCCAAAACAGTCCACTGTACATGTTATACTTCAATCTTCCTGCAAGGAAGCAACATCAATCTAGGTAGAGGTCCTTGTACATACAAATCAGAAGGCTTCAGAATATGGAGCTCTAAAAATAAATTTCCAGAGTTCCCAAGCACTTGCTTTTCAGAGCCCACATTAATTTTTTCTACATATTCATTAAAAAAGGAGAGGATTAGGAGGAAAAAGAGAAAAACACCAGGAATAGCACCTGTAAGAACATAACAGAAATCTCAAGTTCTCAATTGTCTGTAATCCACATAATATTTTGCCCTTAGCTTCTACCTACCCTTTTCTGCATTCTCTTTAATCAGAGTGGGATACTCCTACCTCTGAGAGCACCACACCCATTGTACAGCTTTCAGGAAGTGGGGGGAGGAAGGTGGAGAGAAAGTGTTAATCTTTCATTTTATATTGCTGGGGTTTAGTTTCTAGAATAGCTAACCCTAAGCAAGTTCAAAGAGTTTTCTTTCAGGAAATATAAGTTTTTAAAAGAAAGGCTTGCTGACTCAACTGCAACAAGACATCACAAAAAAAGCAGGACTTAAAACAGTTACTCTGCAATACCGCATCTTTCTTTACCTAAACCTTGTGTTCACATAGTTGGTTAGCATTTTTCTGTGAAGCAATGAAGCCTGCTCTTCCACCAGCTCGTGCCTCATGGACCTAAAGTTATCCCCAACCTCCCACCTCCTCATGTATTTCCTGACCTAAGTCATACACGCTTAGGTAAATGGAAAGACCCAACTTCACAAATAGTCAAAAGTATTGACCTCATTATTCACATACTAAGGCTGCAACATTTATTTTTATGAGCAAGAATATCCAAGAGCCAGAAGCTGAACAGCATTTTCTTTGGAAAGATAAAGTATTTAGGCCATAATCCAAAAAAGCACTTAAGGATATATTTATAACTTGTATTATGTCAACTTCAGTGGGTTACATGTAACTTTTGCTGGATTTGGGTATCCATAGACTAAATTAATATATAGCCAGTCCTGTGGCATTGATCTAATTACTCTGAGTTAATTACTTTGACAGACATTTCAGCATTAAAATATCCAGGCTCATACTTGCCAGTATGATAATTTTTGCTAAACTGTTCAAGACAGACAATAATCCTGCAACATATTTTCTGATAACAGATGAGCAGAAATGAGCTGACAAATGGCTATCATGCATTTAGAGTCTAAATACATAGACCTCTCTACAGAGAGCCTCTCCTGAGATGCTTAAAGAAAAATAATGGCACAGATTTTGAAGGAATCTGTGCTTCTCTGACAAAGCATTCACGTACACATAGAGTATACACATACACAGCATACACATACATAGCATACATATATGCACAGAAACAGGCTCCCTTGCTAATTTTGCATTTTAAAGTTCCCAATGAGCTAACAATAAACCTAACCAAAAAAAAAAAAAAAGAAACCACAATTTAGAAACCAGAGGATGCACCTAGCAAAAAAGCATCTTTTAAAATATTTGTATTTCTTGCTTCTAAGAAGAGTATTTTTTTTGTGAAGGAAAGCAGGCTAATTAAAACTATGAATCAATTCCTACAGACAAAGGGATGGAAAAGAGAACAATAAACAGTCTCGTTCTTTGTATTTATGAGGTGTCCAGGTATTTACAGCAGATATAATTTTACATAGGACCACAGAACAAGCAGATACATACCTAAGAAATTCAGCTAAGCCACCTGAAACCTGGAAGCAATATAGAGAGACTGTGTGGTCTTGTTACTAGCATCCTGTTCCAGATGACCTGTACCAACAGCTGTTGAAAACTCATATTGAAAATGCAGCATAGCTCTGAAAATACTCTGAGAATTACTTCCACTCATATTGATTGTTTCTTAAGCATCACTCACTATCCCCCTCAAACTTGCACTCAGAAGTTACTTATGTTCTGCTCATTAATGTAAGCTGTGAATGAAATCCCAGAAAAGATGCTGGAATACTTTTTCCTTCTCTCTAGAATTAGATAAAGTAATTTCATCCAAGAAAAGCTGAGTGCATAGAAGTCTGGTTTAGTCACTACTGCAAGTTTTGCAGCAGTAATACACTGAAGAGTTCAGCAACAACTAGACTATATTCTGGTTCAGGAAAGTACAGGATACCAGACATGTTAAATATTAAAATAACTGAAGACATACTAAGGATACTTTTTACTATTAAAACATATTCACAGAGAAATGTTAACTGTCTTGCCTGTGTAAGAATGTTGAATTATCTCTTTTACAACAACTAAGCCAGCAGTACACTTTCTTTCCGCTGTCATACAAGAATTCAGAAATCTGTTTTTATTGTGGTTTTTAGTACAGCAATACAAGGTGCTAAGAACACCACTGCATTACTGTCCTTGGGACTCAGCCTGCGTGTCCCAGCTGCTGTGCCTACTTCATTACATGATGATCTCTCTTCCTGCCAGTTCCACAGAGAAGCAATAATTAGTGGCTCAATGAGTTTTGAATACACAAAATTTCAGTTTTTTTAGATTTGTGGCTGATATGTTACTGCGCATATTATGACAATTCTTGCAATAACAGAAAAAGTATGTCCACTTAAAATGCTTCCAGCCATAATCATGCTTGGAAATACAGCAGGCACCCCTTTGACTTGAGGTAAGCACAGATACACTGACTTCATACAGGTGAATCTGCTGACTAGCTTCACAAAATTCTCAGTGTAATGACACCACTGTAGGTACACCAAGTGATTTATCCTTCCACATCTACTTTCAAGAAGGGTATTTGCACTACAAAGTTGGTGCCTGGCAGGTACGGAGCTTCATTTTTGAAAGCTACTCAGGCACTACTACTCTGGGTTGTACCTCATTTAAATGTTCTCAGCTTTTTTTTTTTAAAAAAAAAAAAAAAAAAAAAAAAAAACACCAAAAAACAACATACTAGTAATAACAACTTAAACTCAATAACCTCATCTCAACCTAAAGAGATGAGATTCTCGGTTTCATATATTACTGGAACATACGCCACAGATCACATTGTATTCAACATAGAAATCCAACTTAGTAAATTTTACACTTTCACACTAATGGAGACTTCCTTTCTGAAAAGTGAAAGCACTGATATGCCCCTGTTACCCCACCTAGCTCATTTGAAGCATGATGGTTTCTTGATGGCACCTTGGTAATTCCCTCAAACTGTCCCTTTACTAAAAGCCTTATGGCCTCCCATTTAACCACAATTACCCAGTAACTGAACTTCCACTTTACATGAATTCTGGGTTCAGTAGTAGCAGTCATTTTTTTTCTCCTCCTTAGTAACTGGTGTAGTGCTGTGGTTTTGACTTTCAGCCTGGGGACAGTGCTGATAACACTGATGTTTTTAGTTGCTGCTCAGTAACGTTTACTCTGTTCAAGGACTTTCTGAGCCTCATGCTCTGCCAAGGAGGAGGAGAAGCCAGGAGGGAGAGGACACCTGACCCAAACTAGCCAAAGAGGAATTCCATATCACAGCAATTCATGCCCACTACATAAACTGGGTGCAGTTACCTGGAAGGGTGAGATCACTGCTCGGGTCAGGCTGGGCATTGGTTGGCAGGTAGCAAGTGACTGTATTCTTCCCTTGTTATTTCCCTTATCATTATTATTATTGGTGGTAGCAGCAGTGGTTTGGGTTACACCTTAGTTACTGGACTGTTCCCTCAAACTGTGGGAGTTACTTTCTTTTGATTCTCCTTTCCCATCCCTCCAGGAGCGGGGAAGGGGGGTGGGGGGGTGGGAGGAGTGAGCAAGCAGCTGCCTGGGTGACTGGGTTTAAACCATGACAACATGTCACTGTCTTTCATAAGGAATAAGGAAAGTTACACACACGGAGAACAACATGCCTTGTATTCTTGTCTGTTATATAGGGAGAGACTTGAACTGAAAGCCTGGGCAAGAGATTTTAAGTGCAATTTTCTTGCAGATGAGACCATTACAAGGTTATGCTAACAAAAAAAAATGTTACATTTGTTGATTTTGCATTGCCAGGAGAGAGTTTTATCTCACTTTAATATTCTAGGTTTACTTTTTTGTTGTTGTACTGGTTTTGTTTGGGTTTTGCTTGTTTTGTTTTGGGGTTTATAGGTTGTGGGTGTTGGGGTTTTTTGGGGGGTATGGGGGAAGTTAGGTTTTTTTTTTTTGGTTTTAGAGATGTCACAATGAATTAATACAGCACAAACACTTGCAGTGAACAGTACTGCTGAAATTGGGTGTTAGCAGGAATAATTGGTCAAATCATCAGAATTCTCTTCCCTGAACAGTTATATAACAGCAAGGAAACTACTTTTGGAAAATGAAGGTGACCAAGAGCAAAGTTTTTCCTCCTTACCCAACCAAAGCCTCTACAGTTAGAGTAAGCTCCCTATATTACTACTAACATCTCCTTCCTTAGGAACATTGTCTATTGGCTACTACTAATGCAAGAATGTTGGAGCAAGGGTCAGTAATATGGTGTAACAATTGTTTAAATGTCATTTGAAGCCACTGCTGATGTAACATTAAATTCACATACCTACCATTCCACAAGTAGGTAGAAGTAAGGAAACAAATGCTGTTCTAGAGCAAACATCCATTCAGCTTCCTCATTCATCCACTGCAGCTTCTAGTGTGTATTTCACAATTTAGTTGTGTATCATATTAAACCAGATCAAAAAAGAAAACAGGAAATGCTACATATTTTATGAAAACCTAAACCTGCTTTTATTTACCATGAGTCTATGTTAAGTATTTACTTTCAACTTGGTATTAACAAGGGATTAATTGGTTGCTTACTTGCATTAACCTTCCATGGATTTTCAGAAGCAACTACTGCAACAGTTTTTAGAAAAAGAAAAGGGATCCATAGCTTTTGCTGACTGACCTAAACTCCGTGTGTTTATTCTGAGGACTTCCTTCACATGGCACTCTTAACCTATGGGGCAAATATCACTCCATTAATTGATCCAGACAGTTTCACTCAGCCTCTGACTCTCCAGAAGCAGTGGGTAAGCACACCTACACACAATGTAGAACTATCACCTCAAGCCCCAACCCTGCAAAATATAGTTAATATGCTATTAGCATTCTCTGCTGATTACACAGTGTTTGTTACAGGTCATATTAATATATACAATCTGACTTTACATTAATTAGGTCATGTAAGGCCAACGGTAGGGAAAAACACTGTAAAAGTGGAATCTGATATACAAAAAGTTCATGAAAATGGAAGGAAGCCTGTTAATTTGCATCTGGAAGACATAATAATACAAACTGTTCTGCACACTAAATTGACACCATTAACAACTCATCTCAGTCAATTTCAATAGGGAAATAGAAGCAAAATATTTAATTTCTAATTATGAGCTTTCTAAAGTAGTGTCATACACACGTCTTTCTATAATGCATCTCGTAGAGATTAACCGGTACTATGATCGGAATGGTCTTGATCTCATTTAAATGCATCCTTAAAGTACTTAAAATGTCCTACTTCATCACTGATATTTTTACAAAGTTGTCAAAGAGAAATATATTTTTTCATCCTGCTTTATTTCACTTTACTTCAAGATATAGTAATTAACACGAGTCTTTAGATGCTGGCAAAACTATCCCTTTTGAAGTGTCTACATAGCCATCACCCTGGAGATAAAGGCAGATTATTCAATCTTGACATTATAATGGTGAATACAAGATAAAAGACTGGATTAGCAACTTCATAGCTTCATGTGTACGAAAAAAAAATTAAAAAAGATATCACCATGAGGTAATTTTACTTCTAGTTTAGAAGTTTAAGAAGTTCATTAAGGATGGAGAGAAGGAGTATCATGTCTTGAAAGAGTATGAAATGAGTTACATATCCTTTTGAGCATTCCAGTAAACAATTTAAATTCTCTTCATAAAGTTATACAGAAATATTAAAGTAGCTGTGTGACAGGTAAATCATTCCCATCTAAGTGATGGTTACTTTTATGCATTGCAGCTACATCTCTTCTCATGTAATTTCTTTTACCTTTCTCTGTACAGGAATAACAGGAACCGTGGAGCACATCAGAGAACTGGTTGTAACAACTCTTCTTGTCTCAGACACCACAAGCAGAAACAGTTTGAAGACCAAAGGCAGCTGTAGCCTATGACTATTAGTTTGTTTGTATGGTGGGGTCCATCGTGTCTCAGAGAAAGCATAGTTAAATGAAAATTTGTGGCAGAGAATTTGAGGTCTAAAAGCAGCAGGAAAAGTTAATTTCTAACAGTCTCCTTAATATTTTTCCACTATTTTGATGCACATGATGAAACAGCACAAGGTCAAATTTCTTGGCCCTTAGAATACTGTTTCATTTGTGAAAAACAGGAAAATATAAGGCAGAATTTAGAGATAAATATATCAAGCAATATTTCATAGACCTGCTAGTTAGACACCCCATGAAAGTTGCAACCTCACATTATAGCAGACTGACATGCTGAGTGCGATTCAAAATTCTAATGATGAAGAGTCTCACCAGCAGCAAACCCGAATGGCAGAATGAAACCAGCATAGCTAGCCAAGATAAGGAATCCTCTTTGAAGGATTAGAACTCAGAAGACTGAAGCTGTAGTCAACTGAAAAAAGCCACAGTGGATTAAAAAAAAAAAGTCCTGAAACTAAACCGAAGGTATACCAAAAACAAATTAAAGGAAAATTTATCAGGAGGATTCAGAGCTTCTCAGAGATCTTTCTTCAAACACATAAGGGACATAAAAACTATAAGATAAATTGTAGGAACACAAATACTATTAGATGATCCACGTGCCACCTGACAACCACAATGCAAGTAAAGTTCTCAAAGACGCAATGGAAAACTGTCATGGGTTCAGCAGCAGCAGTCATTTTTCTCCTTTGTGGTAGCTGGTGCACCGCTGTGCTTTTGACTTTTAGCCTGGGAACAGTGCTGATAACACTGATGTTTAGAGTTGTGGCTTAGAATGTTTTGGTCTGGACTTCCTGAGTCTCATGCTCTGCCAGGAAGGAGGGGAAGCTAGGAGAAAGCAGAGACAGGACACCTGACCCAAACTGGCCAAAGAGATATTCCACACCACAGTACATTACGCTCAGAATGTAAAAAAGCTGGGGGCAGGAACCCAGAAGAGTTGAGTTCACAGCTCAATCATTGGGTGGTGAGCAATTGTATCCTCTTCCCTTGTATTTGCCCTGCCACTATTATTATTGGTGGTAGCAGCAGTGATTTGCGTTATACCTTAGTTACTGAACTGTTCTCCTCCTCCCTGGCAGAGCATGAGGCTCAGAAAGTCCTTGCAAGCCTAAACATTCTAAGCCCATAACTATAAACACTGCTGCACTGCTCCCAAGCCTAAAATCAAAATCACAGTGATGTACCACCAGTTACTTCGAAAAAGAGAAAAAAGACTGCTGCTGCTGCTGAACCCATGACACCCCTCCCCACTTTGAAGTGGGGGGAAAGAAAGAGGGGGGAACGAGTGAGTGGGCTGTGTGATTTATGGCTTAAACCACAACAAAAACCAAAATCATTTGTGTCAGTGCTGATCATGGAAAAAAATAGAGAGATTCCCATAGTGTGGCTCTTAATTTTGGAGGAGCCTGAAGGACCTCTCCGAAATTAAAGCACTTCCAAGGAATATAAGGAAAAAATGGACGAATTATCAAATTTCCAGGACTACATTCTGCTCAGTCAAGAATTCAAAAGGAACTAGGGAAGGAACAGTTTGATAATTAACAATAGCATGAACCAGTTTTGCCTGAAACTATTATGATGTTTAAGGAATAGTCAGTAGCAGCTGACTCCTAGAAAAATTGGAAACAGCTCAAGGGAAAACTGCACTAATTCAGAAAGAAATAACCAACAAAAACTATTGATACAAAATTAGCACACAAATAGCAGCATCCAAACCTGCTGCATGATCAGAAAGTACATGGGAAGTTCCACATCTACTTGTCTTGTTTTCACTTATCTCAGGGCATCCTCTTTTGGCCACTGTCAGGGATGAGATAGAGTGGCTAAACACCCTATGAGTCAAAACCAGTATGAGGTTCTAAAGTTTTAAAGCTGATCTAAGTAGAATGAAATCCTCTTATCCAGGAATTTCATAAAGTATGCGTAACAGAGACCAGACCACATAAAAAAATAGTTACACTGATGTACAACTGACTAGATTCACTGAACAAAATCCAGAGTAGTTAATAACCTGTGTATACATGTAATGAGCTCTTAAACCATTATTTGATATTTATGCTGAAGGAATAAGACTGGGAGTAAAAGTGATCACCTCCATCCCTGTTTGTACAACACACTCATGCAGCTTCAGCCTCTCATAAAGTCTAGCAAACTTACCATCTGGTCAGAGCAGGTGGTATTTCATTCTTAGCTTATTTCAGGAGATGCTTCAGAAATGAAAACCCAGTTAGCGAACACAGAGAAACCATCTCCTGGGTGTCTTTAACGATTTGTCAGAGGAAAATTTATGTATCTCCTCCTCGTACTGCTGCAATACCACAGAGGTTTTTTCCCATTGATATGAGGGATAGTCCAAGCTCACTGCTGCCACTTACATTTAAAGAATTTAGACAGGACTAAAGACAAAGATAGAAAGAGCAGGACCTGAGGGGCATCACTTGGTAAGTCTCATTTACATATCTCAAAGATATGTTAGTTTGCAACCTTATAAAAATCAGTTTAAAGCCTTCATTATAAAAATTATTTAATTTTATCATAATTATTTAAGTGTTCCAAAAACATTGCCTTGTTTAGAACAAAATTAATAAAGTTCACCTTAAAAGTTCTACCAGCTCACAAGAAATAAAAACAAAAAGCTTGCTACCAAAATCACTGCTTTTGTAACAGATGAGTCCACTCTAAGAGAAAAGTATTTACAATGTGGCATTCATCTGAGATAGGTAATTCCTTACATGTACAGTCTTTACAATCTGCCCCCATGCTTGCCTTTCAAGTTCTAAATATTCATGTGCCCAGAGTCATTCAGCAAGCAGTAGGCTGTTAACTCTTCCGCTGCTTCTTTTGTTTTTGAGGAGGGTAAAAACAGTAAAAAAATTAAAACAATCACTTTCGTCAACCTCCCCCTCACCCATTAACTCAGCCAACATTTGATTAACAGAAGGATCTAATTAAAGTATGAAATAACACATCAGGGAGTGGCAATCAAGCATGAGAAGTTCTGCTCACCTAATAAATAGCATCATATATGGAAAACCTAAAAAAAAAACCAAAAAAAAAACCCAAAAACTATTTAGAATTCAACACAATTATTCCAATTTTGACTTTACATGGTGCTGTCCTAATGGATATTTTTTCCTCACTTACTGTACTCTGTGTGTCTGCAGTCTTGCCTGTTACTAGATGCTAAGGCATTCTTTTAATATAATAGAACACAACTCAGAAAACAAAACACAAACACCACAAAAACAGTGCTCCTTCTATTATTCAGCATTTTTAAGTCAAGACACAGGGTATTTATAAGGGACAAATTTTTGTATTGTTCTAAAATGAAGGTCTGTAGTGTTTCAGTAAGGACAGGAAATAGAAGTGCTTTCTAGCACTAGACTGTGTGTCACTGCTGAATGCACCGGGTTCTGCCTCATATTTGTCATTACACAATTTGATTGTACCCTTCCTTAGCAATCTCACTGACATATTATGTTGCTTCTTAATGTAATTGCATATGGAAACACAAAGAAGGTACTGGAAGAATTCTGTAAGACAAGACTTGGCTTTCATAACAAACTTCTTTATTGCTGATGGTCTCTAATCTGTCACTTCTTCAATAAAGATGGTTTTATTTTATGATGGTTTTGTTTTTTACCATTCTGCAGTGAGATATGTTAACCTTCTAGCCTAGTGTGCATAATGATACTAAGGTAATGGTAAAATAGTAGTAAGACAAGCCACAGGCAGTAGACACAAGGAAGGCATCTAAACAAAATATTTATTGGATTATACCAAACTTTTGGAAAAAAAGTTGTCATGTCGTGGCTCTGACCATCAGTCTTTAAAGTGAGAATGAGTATCGTCCTTCCAGAAAACAGCACTAAAAAATCACCATGCTAATTAAGTATGAAGGACTGATATAATGTACAGTACTTGGGTTCAGTAAGAACAGCAACCAAAAAAAAAATATCAGTCACTCATCACCTGCCATTCATTGCCATCCATCATCAGCTCTACATGCTGAACATGGCAAACTAAGAAATTTTAAATCCTTCATATCTGTATCACAATGTAACAAAGTATGAAGCACTGAAGTTGACAGCAAACTCAGCTGATTCCAGAAGTGTGGATCAGATGTTTAATTACACCTGCTCATTCTGTTTAAGTAAAATTTAACTATTAAACTTACTTCTTAAGTTCAATATAATATATCCAGTAATTCTTAAACCTCAATGAATTCTTATGTAACGTGTAACATATACTACTGTACCATTACTTAGCTACAAGGATACAGCCACAAGATTTACGACTGCTTTAGAACACAAAGATTGAAGACCTCTGTAGGCTGCTGTTCTGGGACTTTGAAGTGAGCATCAGCCACAATGCATACAAACACTGTCAAGTCTGCTGTGAGATTGTGTTTTTGTACTGTCTTCTTCAACAAGAAGCCATAAATCTGAACCAGGGTGGAGGCTGAGCTACCTCCTTTTCCTCAACCAATCAGAGACATATTTGCCAGGGTTATTTTCTGGCAACTCTGTACTTCTGATGACTCTGGTTTTAGAATGCCACTATTTAGATTACATTTCTGTGAATCTTACACATTGCTTTAGTGCCAACTTCCCTTCTAAAAACCTGAAAAGGAAGTTCACACTTATGGCAAGGAAGTCAGTAACATTATAACTTACAGTACCCTTTAAAAGGGAGAAGGAAGTAAAGAATACCAGAAACAATGTACTGTTATAAAGTGTATCTTAATCTTTGACTCGAAATGTTAATGAAATTAATGGCAGGCAGTAGTGTACATTACTATCACATGAAAGCATGCAGCAGAAATGAATGAGATGGCTTAGCTCTGTTTTTAGATACATTCTTAACAAGCAGGCATTAAATTATCAAATCAACCAGAAAAATTGTGTTTTCCCTGAAGATTTATTAATATAAAAGCAAACACAAGAATGTAATGTGGTATCTGGAGCTTTCTTAAAAAATTAAGATGAGTGCTTCCAAATATCGAAGTATTTCACATTTTAAAGTGCTATACAGCACGTGAAGAACCTCTCATCTTTAAGTGCATCATTCTTATCCACTAGGTTAACTCAAGCTGCTGCTATACTAGCAGAGACTACAAAGACCAGGGGAAGTACTACTTAAGTTTAGAATCCATGCTCGGGCTTTTGTTGATAGTTCTGATTAAAGGTGGGGGTTTTAGTTTTTTTTTTATTTGTTTGGTTTCATATTTAATATCTGGGAAATGTACTTTGTAACCTTAAGATCTAAATCTTTAAGTACTGAACAGATTGAGAAGACATTCTTACTGTTTAAGTTCATCCATGAAGGCAAAGTTTCCAGTAAACACAGGGATGTCAGGAGTTCATTCTTAAACTTAGTCTTGAAATGCATTTAAAGAAAAAAAAAAAAAAAGGCAGTATTCTGGAAAGCACTGCAGTTTATCTGACTTTCCCTCTAAATAAGGTTAAAGATGTGGGAACAAAAGATGCGTGAAAAGGACTCAGCAATATAACAACAGCATATATAAATATAGTTACTTTCCACATTTAATTTCTAAAACAAGCTGACAGCCAAAGAAACCAGTTCAGTCCTTACCTAATGCTCATGGGACTTTAATACCCAAGGAAATGCTTTCCCCAAAGCACTCTCAGCAAAATGACCAACGTGCAGTTTGAAGCAAGTCTGAAGCTCCTGACTGATGAAAGTTTTCTACAAGACATATAAGGTAATGCAACAGGAGATGCAAGAGGGGGCAGTTATAGAAGATAAGGCCACCAGCCCCACTCCTAGCAAAGAAATTGTATGTCACTCCTGTACCTGGCCCAGGCAGTGGTTGTGTAGCTGGAAACGAGGGGCTGTGGTTTTATGTGGTAGGGTGCATGCTCAGAAACATGAACAAATGAGGACAGCCACCTATTTTCTCCTCACCACTCATAAATCCTATTATCCTGAGGCTTTTGCTCCACTGCCACAATTTGTTTCTGAGAAGGGATGATTTCAGCTTCTGCAGTTCCCCATAAAAACTGAAATAATTGTCAAAGCCCATTCCCTTTAGCAAGAAGGGGGTTTGGAAGGCATTTAGGAGGGGGGAAGGGGATTCTCCCCATAATGTCATAATATTTTGACATCAAATAGGTAAATTTTTCAGTTAGCAACAACCTTCTATTATCAGTTGCAGAATTTGCCTTATAGCGCTCCTTGAAACAGTAGTGTTCTCCACTTCCATTTCCATCCTTTGGCAGTTTATGGGATGACACTGGACTCATCCTCCTTTTTGTGGCCTCCAGCAGCCCCTCTTCCAGGCAAGAAACATCAGCAAGCTGTCACTTTCTACAACACCCACATATGCCCACACACTACAGAGGCTTATCTAGAAAGAGATTACTCTAGAAGTTATGTGGGGCAGATTCTGTCTGGGGAATTGCCATCAGTAGGGAATCAGGATGCTACTTCTGTGTTTTACCCCACCAACGTATGTTTTAATGAACTATCCCAACATAGCCGTGGCTATCATAAGCAAAGTGCTAGAAATGCCTCTCAGAAACTCCAAGGAGTTATTCGTTAAAATTCTGGCACCAGATAAAAGGGATTTGCAGATTTGTTAATTACTGTTGGCAAGATCCTGACAAGGTATTGGGAATGGTTTCCCTACTTCTCATGCAGCTTAGACATCTTCATGATACTGCTAAGAAGCATCCCTTCTGAAGATCAGTTACTTCTGAGGCTTATTAAATTATACCCAAGAAATTGTTTTCAGGAGGTGGGGAGCTGCTCTGAAGAAAAAGTGCTTCCAAACACATTGTGCATAAAGATATTTCCTCCAAGGCAAAGGAAACATTCTCATCTGCCAACAGGTAATTACATAAATTCAAAACTACACTGTACTGTTAATATACCAAATATAGTTCTCAACAACAAAACACAAATAAATCACTCTGAAAATGTCCTTTGCAGGAAGTGCCTGTAGGTTGCTACTGTTGTACTGAAAGAGCTAAAGGAACAGAAAATCCACTTTGGTTCACCATTGAAATAAATCATAGCATCATAGAATAGTTAGGGGTGGAAAGGAACTTAAGATTGGAAAAGACCTTTATGAACATCAAGTCCAACCTTTAATGACTAGATACTTCTATTTCACTCATCCCACCTGTAGGCATATCTTTTCAAACATGTTTCAGTTGAAGTTCAAGAGAGAAATCTCTGGTCATTTTTTAATGCTAGTGGCATAATCACAAAATGATAATTCCTGAGATTTCAAGTACTTTTTGTGTTATTGGGCAAATTCAAACATTAGATCACCTCTGGGTTGTTTGGTTGTTTGTTTCTTTTGTTGTTGTTTGTTTTTTTATTGGTTAGTTTTGGGCAGTTTGGTTTTTGTGGGCTTTGGGAGGGTTTTTTTTGTAGACACATCCATGTAGATTGAGTATGTAAATACTGCATCTACCTGGAACAAATATCAGTTTTCCTCCAGCAGATGCATCAAACTGCAGTACATTTCTATTCTATTGTTCTTAAATACTATAAAATATGAAGTATAGGAAACTTCTAACATAAGAAAACTGTTTGGAGGAAGATCTCAAGCAACTCAGTATGTGCATAACCTCAACAAAGAACTATGCAACAGTATATATTCAGACATGTTTGAAGATTAAATCCAACATGGCCAGACAGATCTGGAAGTCAATATGCAAAAGCAGTTTGAGGACTGACCCAATAGTTTTATCCAGTACATTAAAATAAGATGCCATTACAAAGAGTAACCTCATAAGAGACATTAATCTTTGAGTCGGCCCAACAGTGTGTAACTTGCCCTACACAGCTGCTCAAGGGAGAGAGTGAGCAGGAAAGCTTCTTCTATCATCTCTCCCCAACAGAGAGCTAATCAAAACTTCTGTCCTCACAATTCACAGGGTGACTTGCATCAGAGCTTGTACAGAGGAGCATGACAGAGACATACACTAAAAAAAAACCCTCTTCGCTCCTGGTATTTATTAGAATAACATGCTCAAGAAACAGACACAAAGTGTACCACTACCCGTGGGAAGCGGGGGCTAAATTAACGAAGGTAAGAAAATGGTTCTGCTCCACAGAACAAAAATAATGAATTAGGGAAAGCAGACGCTACCTTTCAAATGAATTACACCATGCATGCCCAGCCTGGCATACCCTGAACAACCCATGAAGAAGCAATTCTCTTTCTCCGTACTCTTATGAGACATTATATTGTCCATATACCAAGGCTTAATGGAAACTGCTGTCCAAAGACTGCTTGAGGCTAGAACTTGTAATGATGCAATTTCACCAAGCACAGAGCAGGCCACACCACTCCTCCTGCTGCAGGCACAGCTACAGCCCAAAAGGCTGGTCTAAATTACCCCTCATGGAGCACCTACTCAAGTACTGGGAGTCTCCTGAGCCTCCTATTCTAAGAATATTCAGCTCCAGCTTCAGTCTAGCCCACCATAGATATGTTAATGTTGCTACACCTAAGTGCTCCCAAAAGAAACTTTTCCACTCACAAGTGTATTCTGTACTTAAATGTCATGAAAAACTATAAATTGTTCTCCTCAAACCCCAGCTGGTTCCTTAATGACTAAGCTCCACTAATTAGTAACAGCTGTTAATGAAATGAGCAGGTACAAACGTAACCTCTTCAATTAACGCACAAGATTATTAGACTGAACTAATATTCAAAGGGAAGCTGTTAAGTAAGAATAAGAAAAACAACATTCAGAGGTCAATATTTTGTTGCCAAGATCATATTATTTCTTCCAACCCCAGAGATAGGCTCCATAAAATGTAGAACATATTTATACTAAAGCCTTACGATTTTTATTCAGGCTATGCAAATTTAAAGCCTGACATTACTTTTAGAAAACAAATTCATCCTTTCCTAACAAATTAACAAGGCAAGATATAGAATATATACAGTAATCCAAATACAGAACAACACTTAATGGTTGATTGACTATATAATTACATATTTGGAAAAAAAATAGTTTAACATATGTTGTTTGGAAAGCTTGATTTCAAACAGAAAACGTCTTGTGCAACAGCAAACCATGGTAAAATCAGAGCATGGCCACCATTTCCATCACATTCAACTCAGCTGCTTTGCTGTTAAATTGTACTTTGATTTGCTTCAACACTGTTGTAGCCTCAGTTTGTAATTACAGAAACTTTCTCCCTACATCTTTCACATGTTGGCTGACAATTTAAGTCCACAGCCAAAACAGAAGGAAATTCATAATCACTCCTTACAGTAACTGAAAAATTGAAGAGCTTTTTTTGCACTTAAATCTGATCTGACAGTATTCCAAACACTTCAGTCGCCTCAACCCACCTGTTATCATTTTCTATCATGTTCGCAAAAACCTAAATTTTCACGATTATTTACTCTTCAGAGAATCACTGCACAAGCAGATATAAGCTATCTTGAAATGCCCTTCCAAGGCTAAAATTTAGCAATTCTTCCTACTCTTTTACTAGTCAGGCACTGTTACAAGTCTCCTAGTTCTCAGATTCCCAGTGGTGAAAGCAAGTCAAATCATAGACTACCACTAATGCAATCATAAGTAGCAGATTTTCCATCCAAAGTCCTAAATTGCCAATTAAAAGAAAAGTATTCAAATGAATACTCAATACAAACAGCTTGCCTTCTAACTATATTGTAACACTGATCCACAGAAATAGAGCGCAAAATGCTCTTTAATACAAAATGTTACGGAAATCATCCTGTCACTACAGAAGATATAAAAGATAGGGGAAAGAGAATGAGAGAAGGGGATATACCTATAGATCCAGATGAAGTGGAATGTACACGACCCATGTGGCGGAAATTCACACGGAATGCACCCCCATCATATGCCCCCTCATTGGCAACATTAA
>JASSUY010027542.1:13674-29115 GCA_032466535.1 Forpus xanthops | reverse complement strand
CAGGGGGTTGGAACTAGATGATCTTGAGGTCCTTTCCAATCCTAACTATTCTATGATTCTATGATTCACCTGGTTTTATATGCACCCACCAAAACTTGTACACAGAGATGCAAAACACATCAAACATTGTAGGTGAAACCTCCAACTAAAGTGTGCATTCACTACCTCAGAGGCTGTGATCTGTGCGTTCCCAATGCTTGCCTTACAACAGCCTCAGATGCCAGAATTAAGCATTTAATCTAATGCAGTGTACTTGACATGATTGCTCAATCTAATAGGGAAACTGACACTAACACAAAACACAAAAGCCAGTTTACTTAAAAAAGAAAATAAATAACTGTGCCTGTGTGCAAACAGACCTCTGAGATTGAGCTACCAGTATAGTTAAGATTAAACTGTTTTTCATAGATCAAAAAGCCAGCAGCTGGATCTAAATAAGCAACCTTGTCCATATTTACTGGTGGATCTATGAAAAAGACCTTTGCTTTGCCATAAACAAAACATTCCAGTGTTCTCTTTCAAAGGCAGACATAATGCAATCTTTTCGTTTTACTAAAAAAAAAAAAAAAAAGTCCACAAACAAAAAAATGCCACAAAAAAAATTCAAGTCTTGCTCAAAGAACGTGAATAAGCTTCAGTTTTCCCTGATCTCCAATAAAAAAACCTCTTATAAGAAAGATGCTGGCTGTACATGCACAGATTTCTTTACACTGTAATGTTTGTTCTTGGCACATGTTCCAGCATGAAATCAGACTCTCAGCAATTTCCATCCATGGCCCATGTAGACTCACACACTGGAATGAAAACAGGTTTCCCTATGCTGAAATACTAAATGCCTTAAAGAAGAAACTTTTATCGGCGGACATACAAGCACAGTGAGACAATGCATTACTGTCCACAACATTTACCCCTCTGAGGCAGGGAGGAGTTATATATTTCAGTAAAAGTACAAGTCTTTAAAAAGAGCCTGCATTTCCTGCCTTACATGCTTTCCTTGTTCCATGTACCTAATTCCACTCAAATTATTGTAACAATGCTTTTGGCGCAACAAAGAAAATTCCATTTTCCTCCTGTGGTTTTTTGCTCCAGCCATCACGTTATAGAAGAGAACATCAGCATTTACACTGCCTCCAAACCCAACAGAAATGCCTGAGAGGAAGATTCCTGTGTGGATTTGAACTAGGGCCTGCAATGCACTGTCCCATTTGCATCTCTTCAAATCTTTCTCTACTGCAATTCCTCTAACTGGTATTTCTATAAAAAGCTCCTCCTAGGAACAACTGACTCTGTAAGCGTCTCTGAAACAAATACAATTGAATAACCCAAGATACTTAAGCTGCCTTCATAGATCTCACATGCTCAGTGACAGAAAACAGGGACTGCTTCGTGGTCAGCCAGAATCTCAGACTGGCTTTGGGCAGCTAGCCAGCCAGCAAGCAGCTGACTTATCTTTTACATCCAGATGTTTTTTGGGACTATGCAAGCAGAAAAAAAGGAGATTGACAGAATCTATGTTGAAGTATTAGTATGCAGAAGGAAGCAGGGAACCAATCCGCACCATGCAGAACTTAAGTAGCAGTAAACTAGCAAGCAGAAATGAAGTAAGAAACAAGAAAAGGAAGGGCAAGTAATGTTAAATAAATAAATAAATAAAATGTTCAGTATGTTGAGCCTTGCTGTTTTCAACAATATTTAGTTTAATCACAAACAGGGATGGGCTTGAAGGACAGGCTGATCACTAAAATGGCACCTGCCGTGTGAAATCATCTGAGCAACCAACTATTGCTGGGCTCCACTGACAGCTCTAGCAAGCACTCAATTCTGCTTTTAATAAAACTACTACCTTGACAGAGGACATCTACCTTAGGAAACCATTGTAAGACACCATATTAAAATGCGGTATCACAATAGTTCCTGCTATTGTGATAATTGGTTTTTTACTTGCTGGAAGCACTGAGGCTACGTATTTGATCATTATTGTTCAGCACAGTTCTGTATCTGTTGTAGCCTCAAACAAATAGCCAGTACAAATTCTGGGAAGCACAAAGTCAATGCTAAACCAAGACAAATTTATAGATCCTTGAAGAACAAATATTAGAACAGAATGATTTCTAAAGTTGGTTTAGAATAAGCTTATTAATCTTAATGCTATCTTAAAGAAATAACAGCAAGTTTAATTAGCTCTGCAAACAAGGATTAAACCAGTAGATCAATCTTACTCTAAAATAGACAAGATAAAAATCTTTAAAAGGCTTGAAAATAACAAGATGATCAAAGTACATTTTGTCATCCTTCTGTAACTTCTCAACATCGAAAATTACTGTCCTAAGAGGTCAGCTAAACTCTTATGACCTTTTAGATATTGAGACCAGTTATTATATCTGCCCTTAGAATTTTATTTTCAGGCTGAAATATTTCAGTTTCTTCTGTCATTCCTCAGATTTCTTGCTCCAGACACTGCACCTCTCCAGACTCTTTCCCATTAGCCTATTTCTTTCTTGAAATGCAACCCTCAAATCTGGACTCACAACTCCATTCATAGCACCAGAGTTAACTGGAAGAACTACTTGATGGGTCACTAGAATAGGCTCCCCAGGGAGAGGTCATGGCACCAAGCCTGTCAGAATTCAAGGGGCATCTGAACAATGCTTCTTAGGCATGTGTCTCAGCCCTCTGACTCAGCCCAGCACACAACTGTGAGTAAGTAAATGGGAAGGAAGGCTGGGGTAAGGGTAGGGCTGCCTTGGGCAGCAGTATACCAGCAGCATCAGTTTATAAGGATCATGAAAATGTGGTTTAAAGGCCCAGATGTCAGAAGCTTTCATCAACTAGTGAGACTGTCTCATTGAAGACACAGCACAAAGCGAATTTAGTCAAAATTTCTCAAAATCAAAAATTGCAACAAAGCAGCAAACTGAATAAAAAGTGATAAAACAAGGGAGTTCACAGGGGTTTCTTGAGAAGAATAAATGTGTCTCAAGATAGGAGCAGATTTCTTGGTATACTGACTTCATAATTTTGGGGGTTAAACAGAGGCACAGCTAAAAGGCAGGTTGGAAGTTAGGCTCTGTTAGACTGCTGTGTGATTTCTGTGCTGAATCAGAACTTGGTGAATATATAAAAATATTGTGCAGTGCTAATATTGCAGTAGATACTACATAACTAGAACAGACCAAGTCACTGTAGCTACTTCGGCAAGACATCTCACAGGAGCCCGATTTTGCCTTATCAGCAAACAAAATCACAGATGTTCAGTTATGACATATTTTGCAAGTACTGACCACTGAGAAAACAGATGTTAAACGGATTTGTAATTTAGTTGCATAATTCATATTACAGGTTGCCAGAGAGATAGGATACTGCTACAGTATTAGGTGAAGGTATTTTAAAGAGAAAACAAAACAAAAACACAATAACCCCCAAACAATTTCAGCTAACAGCTAGTTCAAAGTATTCTTGCCACTGGCTTACTCCAACTACTATGCTTCAGTACGCTCATAAATCATGTTTTCCAAATCCTCACAGTTCTATTTCTACTCCTCCATGGTACAGACTGCAAATTTCTGCACATTACAGTGATCTAGTAAATAAAATATTGCAAAGGAGAAGGATGGAATGAATTCAGGTCTCTCAGGCTGAAGATTTTCAATTTTCTGAAATGTAACCTGCAACAACTACATCTGGGTTAAAAAAAAAAAAGGGGGGGGGGAAACTCTTTATTATGATGTTCCTTTATATTACTTTAATGCTGGGGAAGAGTACAAAAGCAGAGTAATACAGTAGGATAAGACATAGTATCAAAGGAATAAAGCTTTCTATTCATTCAATTTCATCCATCCAAGGTGAATCAACTTTCTCTGTTGAACATAAATATTTTTTATAATCACTCCAAATATGTGAGCAAAACCACTTACTAGTAAAAAGCATAATTCTTATTCTAATGGAATATATCAGGTTCTGGGGATATCAGAATCTTTGTAAGGGCTGAGAGACCTCTGTAACACAAGGTCTGTACACCTCTACACCGACATTTTACTTGAGAGAGAAACAAGAACCATGTAGAAGTAGTAAACCATCCGTTGGCAGTGTCCTGATATTTTCTAGCAGTTAACTAAATAAAGTTTTCATTCTGGCAAGTAACACAATCTAAACACATTTCTAACATGCTGCATGCTTCTTCCCTGGAATCCTCCAACTGTTCTAAGTATCACCCATTCCAAAACAGATGAGACCAGTAAGTCTTGAAAAAACAGAGTCCAGCACACTAAAGAAATTATGAAAAAACAAAAACAAACCAAACCAACCAAAAAAAAAAACCCAAAAAAGCGTCCACTGCAGTGCTTTGCTCAAGGGACATTATCATCTCAGGAGTTATTTTTAATGCTATCTGTGTTTTTTTATCCCCCACTATGCTTGATTGCTTAGTTCCACACTCCTGACAGAATTTGGGTGGGGAAACAGACTGTGTATGTTTGAATTTTTTTTTTTTTTTTTTTTTTTTTAAATTAATTGGTTGTGGTCTTGTGGTTCAGTCTCAGCGAAATCTGGGAAAAGTTAGAAAAGAAACTACGGGCTTTTTCCTCTCCCTTGATGATTTCACATTGATTTGCAATCAGTGATCAGTGGTAGAAGTATTCTAATTTAACAACTTTAACAACTAGAAATTTTCCATTAAACATGGAAATGGTGGGAAGGAATCATCTTGTCAAGTGGTAGCCTGTTGGGACTGAGATATTCTTCTTTTATACTTAAAAAAAAAGACACCACTTTTCCCTCTGCACTCCTGTCAGGGGCTAAATAGTGCCTTCTTGAGGATGTGAAAACTTTCATCACATTTATAAATCTGGACAAACTAGCAAGTCTTAGACTAAAATCCCTTATAGATCAATATGGTATTAATCAAGGTAAAACCACTAAGGTGGTTAGTGACAGCAAACATGGCTTCACTAAGGGCAAATCCTGACTGATTAATTTGGTGACCTTCTATGATGGGGCTACAGAATTGATGGATAGGGCCAAAGCAGTTGACCTGGACTTGTGCAAAGCGTTCAACACTGTCTCGATGGATGGACCACTTGGTGGATAAAAAAACTAACTGGATGGCTGCTCGCAAGAGCTGCACTCAACAGCTCAATGTCCAGCTGGAGATCAGTAACAAGTGGTGTCCCTCAGGGATCGGTATTAGGACCAATCCTGTTCAACATCTTTATCGGTGACATGAACAGTGGGATTGAGTGCACCCTCAGCAAATTTTGCCAATGATATCGAGCTATGTGGTTCGGTTGATACACTGGAGGGAAGGAATGCCATCCAGGGGAACCTTGACACGTTTGTGACATGGGCTGATGCCAATCTGATGAAGTTCAATTAAGCCAAATGCAAAGTCCTACAACTGGGTTGGAGCAATCCCAGGCACAGCTCCAGGTTGGGCAGAGAAGAGATTCAGAGAAGCCCTGAGGAGAAGGACTTAGGGGTGTTGGTTGATGAGAAACTTAACATGAGCCAGCAGTATGCTCTTGCAGCCCAGAAAGCCAACCGTATCCTGGGCTGCATCAAAAGGAGAGTGACCAGCAGCAGGTTGAAGGAGGTGATCCTGTCCCTCTGCTCTTGTGAGACCTCATTTAGAGTACTGTGTGTAGTGGTGGTGTCCTCAATAGAAAAAAGACACGGAAGTGTTGGAACAAGTCCAGAGGACGGCCACGAGGAAGATCAGGGGACTGGAACATCTCCCATATGAAGATAGAATGAGAAAGTTTGGGCTGTTCCACCTGGAGAAGAGAAGGCTGAGTGGAGACCTCATAGCAGCCTTCCAGTACCTGAAGGAAGTATACAAGGGTGCCGGAGAGGAACCCTCCATCAGCAACTGCAGCAATAGGACAAGAGGTAATGGGTTTAAACTTAAACAGGGGAAGTTCAGGTTAGATATAAGGAAGAAGTTCTGTACTGTGAGAGTGGTGTGGTACTAGAACAAGGCTGCCCAAGGAAGCTCCGTCCTTTGCAGTTCAAGGCCAGGCTGAACAGAGCCTTGAGTGACATGGTCTAATGTGAGGTTTCCCTGCCCATGGCTGGGAGGTTGGAACTAAATGATCTTAAGGTCCTTCCCAACTCTAACTATTCTATGAAACATATAGTGACATTTCACAGTTCTACAACAAATTCTGATATAAACAGGATAACGGCACAGTGAGGGATGAAAGAGTGGAAACTAGACAACGTAAATGAATGAAAAACATCCTCCTCTATTCTTTTTATTATGTGTTTTTACATTTTCTCAAAAGAGAGTGTTATTGGAATACCATTCTCTTAATCTGTTCACCTTGAATAATTCCATATGTTTGGACACCTGAATTGAGACAATACAAAGTAAGGCAAGTGGAGGTGCAGCAAACAGTAGCAGCTGAGCTTGTGTAAGAAACATTCTATCCAAAGAGGGGGACAGGATAGTATAATACAATATGAAAAAATCGCAACATCTATTTCATAAATTTAGGAGTGATAAAAAAAAAAAAAAAAAAAAAAAAAAAAAGCACCTTGCAATACACATCTTCAATTAGGCTGAACCCAGAAGATAATCAGTTCAATCAACTGTCACTTTAGTGTGCATTGTTTACATTGTCTATAAACAGTGGCCACAGCTACAAACCCTGAAATATCATTATCTCTCAATCTATCTTCACAGGCTTGCATAAAAATAATTATAGCACCAAAAATAGACTGAATTTAGAAATACACATTTTCAAATGGACTAAGAATTTCAATTTCCCCCTTTCAAATTCAGAAGTACAGTAATTGACAATGTCCACAGCAACATATCCTCTGCAATAATTCTATGCCAAAATCAAAGTAATATATCCCACACCTAGTGCTGAACTGTAAACACAGATGATAAAAATAAAATGACATCTCCAACCTTCCAAATGTTTACTGCCGGAAAACATATAAAAAAAATACAAAAAGGAAACACCCTTAGATAAAATGGCATCCAACTGAACCAATAAGCACATATCCTCTACAGTTTTATGATTTTTATCTCATAAAAAACTTCATGTGAGGGCAACACGAAGAAATAGACTGCATCTTTAACTAAGACACCTGAATACAATGTTAAGAGAAAACAACTTCCAGCCTTGAAAAAGAATCCACGCAGGTAGAATCATAGAATCGTTAGGGTTGGAAAGGACCTTATGATCATCTAGTTCCAACCCCCCTGACAGGGGCAGGGACATCTCACACTAAAACATGCCACCCAAGGCTATGTCCAACCCGGCCTTGAGCACTGCCAGTGATGGAGCATTCACAACTTCCCTGGGTAACCCATTCCACTGCCTCACCACCCTTACAGGAAAGAATTTCTTACTCAGATCCAATCTAAACTTTCCCTGTTTAAGTTTGAACCCGTTACCCCTCGTCCTCTCACTACAGTCCCTCATGAAGAGCTCCTCTCCAGCATCCCTATAGGCCCCCTTCAGATACTGGAGGGCTGCTATGAGGTCTCCACGCAGCCTCCTCTTCTCCAAGCTCAACTGCCCCAACTTTCTCATCCTGTCTTCATACAGGAGGTGCTCCAGTCCCCTGATCGTCCTCATGGCTCTCCTCTGCACTTGTTCCAACAGTTCATGTCCTTCTTACATTGAGGACACCAGAACTGCACACAATACTCCAAGTGAGGTCTCACGAGAGCAGAGTAGAGGGGCAGGATCACCTCCCTCGATCTGCTGGTCACGCTTCTTTTGATGCAGCCATACATGTTTCTCCCAAATACAATGTTCTTTTTCCAGGGTAAACAGCCTCATGAAAATTCTTTATGTGTGCAAACCCAATATCCAGTATGCAACAGTAGGAACCCATACAACTGGACAGAAATAATCAGTTACAGGTAGTAAAATTGTTTCATCATAAATCAGTCTAGTCCTATCCTCAGCCAAAACAAGCTTTTCAGCACTGGTTTATATCAGTTTAACTGTGAGATGTTACCAAATAAAGTGGTCAACATCCTTTATCTTCCAGGTTTTTGACAATTCATAAGAACACTAATACTAAACTAACACTAAAACTCGCAATTGCACATCATTAGTATTAACACAGTGCAACTGGTGTGAATATGAACTACTTTTGACAATAAACTACAGTTCACTCTGTTAATTCATTCTTGAAACCTTACTGTAATCTCCGTAGATGCCTTCAGAAACAAGCATAGAAACAACATTCTTAAAGTTGATTACTCTTGAATTCTAAACTGATGTCTTTGAGACAATGATGTGATGTGAGATTTTTGTGTCAGAGAGAAAAGATGAAGTTCAAGGTGACTATACTAATCCAGCTGCATACATTTCTGCCAAAAAAACAGTTGCTGTTCTCACCTTATAAGATACAGCGACAAATGCGAATAGTTATAATACAGCCTTCTTGAACAGTACTTCAAAACCTACATCTCCTACAAAAATTACCAAGAATGAAGTATTGAAAGTCAGCTCAATTTCTTCTTGTAAATAAATCATGACTCAACTAGAGAAATAAAAACAGTTCACAAATAAAACCTCAGAAAAACCAAGTGCAGAAGACAACAGCTTCATTTTTAATAACCATCTGCTGTCTACTAGTGCCCTAATACTGCCTTTCAAGTAGCTTGTATTTAAAATCCATTTTCCTCTGAAAAGTTTCTGTGCTACTTTTTGCCAGTCACTCAAAGGTTTTTCCTCAGTGATGGTATTTACCCATTTATAAATTTAGGCCAAAAATGACCTGGAAACAACATGCTGCTCCTCATCACTCTTTCGATATTCTTGATTCTTCTCACTGCATTTAGAATCTTGGTTTTACTAGTATAGGAAATGTAATGGGGAAGATAAGGAAACTGCTCTCCTGGAAGAGTTCCTAGTATCATAACAGCTCAAGAAGGTCATGCGCAAAGTGTGAAAAGATGAACTTTACTGACTTCACAATATCTTTATTTTTTTTTTAGGAAAGCACAATGAAAACCTGTAAGTTTTCTGGTGATCTTATTGTGCTGATACCAGCACAATTCCCAAACCCATGACTTATTCCTATCCCAGCAAAAATATTGCTAGGAAGACAGATGCTTTGATGGTGATGAATTAATTCCTTTAGCGTGTCTCAGTCCTAAAAAATACCAGGCTTCACTTTGTATCATGAAAATAAAGCATGACAGTCATACTCTGGCCTTACTCTTTTCTAAATACTATTGTGTTAAAATTGAAACCGTGGTAGATGGTCCCAACATCTGAATAACTTGTTTAGGAAAAACACCAATAAATATTTGTTTTCCCAGCTATGATGTGTAAACATGTCTTACTGCTAAATATTCACAGGCTTCAAAGTTTACTTCTATAGGTCTTATGCAGCAAAAACTAATAGCATTAGTTCCTTATGACATACAATTACACTAAGGTCCAAGTACAGCTTATTAACAGACAATAAAATTGAAAAAAAGTAGCTTTCAGCATTGTTCAGTTTGACATCAAACCTCAAAAGAGTGTTTTCATGTAGACAGTTTTGTTATTTAACTTATTTTTTTAAGTCCTTCTCACTACACACTTGAATAACTTGAGTTAGGCTAACTTAAGAGAACTAGCTGCTACATGAAGGCTGCTTCTTCCCCATGAAAATATTTTTGTCTACTCCTAAAATGCACGGAATCACAGTATCAGCCAGTTCAACAGAGATAAATTTACTTACAATGCACACCTGCATTCTCCTCCTGCACTCTGTCATCATCATATCCTCCTCTGAACATGGCTCATTGTTTTCTAACATAATACTTCCTCCTTCCTATCCGGTTTCTTTTCTAACACTACACTAAGGTGATCTAATTTGCATTTCAGTGAAGAAAACCTGGCACTTCAAGACATTAATGAAAGCTAAGTACCCATACCTTCGTGAAATCCTAGCAAACCACCTCCAAACACAATGTCAGAAATTCCCCCACTTTAAATAATTCTATTTATACCCAAATATATCGCATTTCACTTGCAGTTAATGGGATCTCTGGTCTTTAGTCAATGTCCTAGATACTGTTGAATACCACAGAACACCTTTCTCACAGCTTTCATACCAAGTATAAGGAGAGACATGCATCCGTTCAGCTGAAATATTAACAATCTCGAAAAACCCTATGGCAATTAACCAACAAATGTATGACTCCTCTCATCTGCCTGGACTAAGACTATTAGGTCTGAGAAACTGATTAACTTGAGCTGGTGACATAAGAGTTTAGTACCACTGTATGATAGATGTAACCAGTTCCTTAGAAAACTGAGTTTATTTTTATATGAAAAGCCTCCTAAACCACTATAATCACCACTTCTCTACTATTCCTGATTTTCTATTTCTGCAGCAAAGCAACCAACATGGAGCTGTTAAACTGAGGTCTGCTAAGGGCATTGTTAGCTATCTGATAGATACAAAAGTTCAGAAGATAACTGCTAGGAGTCATTTGCATCATACGTAGTTCAATACACCAATACATCCATCAGCTGCTCACTGTCTAATAGCCAGAGAACTGCTGGGTTTAGACAAGTGATTTTGTTATATTCCCACTGCAATCTTCCCAATAAGTTTGAGACTAATCTAGTTTCAGAGCTATGGAAAGCACTAATAGAATTGTCCCACTTTTTCTCTACTTTCTACCTTAAATAATGTAAATTGGCAAGCAAATTTCTCCCACCTGGAACAGGTGGCTGTGATATATCACAGAAAATACTCTCATGAAATTATTTGTTCAATTAGGTATTTTAATTTTACAGCTAAAACCTTATACAGGTTTTATTAGGTCCCTGACAGGCCTTACCAGCCCTGCCTAGTCCCCAAGGGCCCCCCGCTTTCCCCCAGCCCAGGACCACATGTCAGCCTCCCAGGACCATCAGCCCCTGTCCCAGTGATGCTGCAGCAGGGCTGGTCTCCAGCTCCCCACATCACAGCCCAGCCTCAGCCAGACACCTGTGCAAGTTTAAACAATATGAGAAACAAGGAAGAGTGACTCAAAACCAGCAGCAAGTTTGCACAATGAACATCAATAACAGCTTGAGCAAACATGATGAGCAGCAAGCAGGATCCAAAGCCCATATACTGATATCACACAGTTATTTCAAGTCTGACTGTGACAGGGAAAAGGAAAAAAAAAAAAACAAATGAATCGAGCATAGAAAACTTATTTTTACTTGCTTTCAGGAAGTTTTAAGTAACAGACTGCAGGTAACAAGAAATTACCATGGAAGCTACTAGTAAAGAGCAGCCGACCCATTAAGAGGAGAGAAGTACAAGGAAGGAAACAGAAACAAACACCTACCCATTGCTTGCACATGGTACTGTCTCCAACTCAGCAGGAGTAGCCAGCCTGAGCTATTTTTCATTCTCAGTGAAAAGGCACTTTTGCAAGAGGCTGCCCAGCAGAGCAGTGGGAAGACAGAGAGCATGCATCGGAAAGCTATACCAACAAATCAGAGACTTTATGCTTATTCGTGGTTAGCAAGGGCAGCAGGGACTTCAGAACTGCAGATGGGAGATCTTCAGAGAGAGGGTTGTGAAACTTCTGCAGAACAGAAGCAGCAGCCTGATTTGATTTTGACCTAGAAAGGTACACCATCTCCCTTAGTTACTATGCCCCCTGTAGGCAAGAGCCTCAGTACACAGAGCCGAAGTGACTAATGTTTGTTGAAATGCCCACCAGCATGTCAAGAATATAGCTCCTCTGACAAAGCCTGAGCTGGTATTTAGTGAGAAAGAAAAATGATACAAGCAATTCAAGTCTAATAAGAGTACATTAAAAAAATGGTTCTGTGACATTGGCAAGAAATCAAAATTAGAATTCAAAAAACCTCACAAGTCTTACCAGGTCTTCCACTCTAAGAGAAGACAACAAGATAACCATTTTAACAACACCGTAAGAGCCCAACACATCATACCAGTGTCAATAAAAATTTCTTCTTATTCAAATATGACATTTCATACATAATAGAAGTAACTGCTAGGGCTACACGAATGATCATTATCAATATTTATCAACATCCTGGGAGCATAATTCCCTTTGCCCAGGGAAATTATGAATGCTCCATTCCTGGTGGTGCTCAAGGCGGGGTTGGACAGAGCCTTGGGTGCCATGGTTTAGTGGGAGGTGTCCCTGCCCATGGCAGGGGGGCTGGAACTAGATGATCTTAAGGTCCTTTCCAACCCTAACTATTCTATGATTCTATAATCCCATTCTACTGAGAAGAAAAATGGACCATGCCAGAAAGAAAAATTAGGCACAAAATGGTCTTGCTTCACAGTTCAACATGGTTTCCTTTCCATATGGGTCAGCAACAGGCAGTCTTCTGAATTCTGGGGAGATTCCAGTCTGTAAACTTGAATAAATTAAATAAAGAAATAAATCCTTTAACAGAAAAAATAAAAAGATTTCAAATAGATAGCATTTTTATTGTGTCAGTGAAATACTGAAATGGACATTTTAAATCATATTTTTGAGCAAATGTGTAGTTGTTCAGAACAACAGGCATTTCTTTAAGCAGCTTTTAATGCCACCCAAAGGTAACCTCCTTCTAGAGGTATTTTTTCCCTCGGGAGATGAAATCAGGAAATGTCATTCCTAGATCTGTCTAAACCAAAGGAAACTCATCATGTCATGCATATGAGACATAGAAGGGAACAAGCCATTCATTGGCTTGTTATAATATCCTTTAATCCTAATTACTACTAATGTCATTTATACCACTCAAGCTTCAGCTACTTCAGCATAATAGTTCAAACTCACCAACACTGCCAAAGCACATTTATTAAAAAATAGCAATAAAACCAATAATCTGACTTTCTAAAACCAAAAACTATTGTTCATGTGCTGATGTAAAGAATTAGGTTGAACAGCATAACAGGAAGCACAGATCTCAACCTTGTAAACCCAAATAAAAAAAAAAAAGCTTTCTGTTTAGTACTTGATCATCTTGTCTTCTAGCATTGGACAGACCAAAACGCTAGACAGCTGTCCATCCAAATGGCACCCACTTATCTGTACTAGTTTCAGAACATACAGATCATGTTTGACAAATACATGCGCTGCTTGCACCACACAATTACACTGCTCCACCAAGCATTCCTCTGCTGCGTGAGCATTCTGTATTGCACACCAGGTCCATGCCCATGCTTGTGACACATCAGCATGAGGTAATTGCAGTGCTTATGTATAGGATAAAGGTGCTCGACAAACTCATAGGTCACATGCATCCATGCTGGAATAGCTAAGCACTTTAGCAGCAAGCAGCAATGGTATGCTGCACCAACTATAAATAGTGATCCTGACAAGTGTTATAAAACAAACTCCTTTCCAGCTGCTAGAGATCCCACAAACTCATTAAAAGCAAAGCAAGGGGATTAATGCAATCTACAAGCAATTGGGCAAAATCTGTACCTATTTAAAAGGATTTGAAAATTCATTTATACTGAAGTTGTCATTTTCACTTGACTAAAAATCAGCAGTGAAAGCCATCAAGCATGCAAAAGGAGGAGGTCAGCGAGATGGTTAAACCATATTCATAGAGAGAGGCTAGGTGATGCATTAAATGAACCCAGGCACTCTCCAGTGACAGCTGAAATCAAGTAGAACCCTAAGATTCCAATTCATATTGATATTTTCTTTATGGTTAAAAATTTCTTCAAATTGTGTGCATTCCCTCACTTCAAAGTTCCTGCCCTCGAGCAAGTAAGTTCCAGACAGAAACAGACAGTTTTCCTTCTTTTCCAAAATCAGCCTTAGACTGAAGAGAATTTCTGGTATGAAGAAACATGCTAAGTAGAAACAGCCATATAGTAGTCAATGCAATGTAACTTCCTTTCAATTTCTTGTGAATTACTGAATATAAGAACTAGTTATCTTAAAGAACAGCAAAGAAAAATCATTAAAAAGCATCCTTAAATCACATGAAAATGCAAGGGGCCATTTAACCTCTATCACAGTCACACAAAACAAAAAGGTCATCTATGAGTAGAGAGCACAGCTCCTTACTTCCTCCCTTAAAACAAAGCACCAAAAGATATTATGAACATCACCGAGAAAAAGAAAGTTTAATCTTTACATAATTAGTAGTATTTCTGTTACAAGCAAATAAACAGACACAAACTGAAAGCATACTGAAACAGAACACTAGATTTGGAAGTTCACATTCGTAATTAGTAACCTTCTGCTATCCCACACAGATTTCCCTCCTCCCATTTTTATTTCTGAGACACAAGAACTTTTCACACATGATCACAGAATCATGGAATAGTTAAGGTTGGAAAGGACCTTAAGATAATTAGGTCTAACCGTCTGCCATGATAATTACAGAGGGGTTGCATCTCCAGCATACCCACGCTACTAAACCAGTCAGAAAAAAAAAATAAAGCGGGGAGGGTAGGGGTTGGGGGCAAACAGAAAACTTGTATGCAAAGGCCAAGCTTCCAAACTGTTCTTTCTCATTCTGACATAGTGACAGTATCCATAGGGAAACATTCCCTTTCCCCTCCTGATGTATTTCAAAACGCTCCTTCTTTGGTTACTTTCACAAATTTGTTTTGTCAAATTGGAAATATATAGAGAAATTACTGTGGCCATTAGTGAAAAACAGTGGGCAAATGGATGTTCTTCAGTCACTCTGAAGCTAGAATATAGAAAATAATGCAGAAAAGAGTACCCTTTCTTTTTTCAGAAGATGATGCAAAATATCTGCATTAACAATGAAGTCCAGGATACAAAGCACCTCACAGAAATGATCTGCATTAGGCAACTAGCACTGGCATTATGCAGATTCAGTATGACATCGATGCTAGCCTTTTAAAACGTAATCATGAGCTCAAATCACTAAACAGGATTGATGTGTACTAACTTTCAGATTTAAAAAAATGCTTGCAATGAAGCATTTGGCTGCCTTAAAAGCTGCATTTTTCAGAGAACCTTTTCCTCACAGTCTCACTGTTGCACACATTAAAGGGTTAATTCCTCTACGAGAGGAACCATTACCTCCACCTCAGAAAGGAGGGAGGAGAAATTACGCAACTAACTTTATCAATATAGTCCATAATTCTATTGTCTGCCAGGAACTGTCTGTCTCTCAGAAGTTACTGCAATTGCTGGTTTTATTATGTAGATTTTAAAAAAAAGTTTGCCTCCATGCTAAATCAGCACCAACATCCTTTAAAATTATTATGGCAATTCAGACAAAAGGAAAAGGGTTTCTTGCCATTGTACTTTATTCTGTCCAACACATTATCTCCAACTCAGTCAAGCTTTAACTCCTGTCCTGTACTTACTGTTTGGATATACTTCTAAGGAATGTCCTGACCAATTCAAATCCCCAGTCTTCATTCCGCAACCTGAACAAAGAAATGGTTTTAGCTGATACAGGAGATTAATTTCTCAAAACCCCCAAATTATGGATCTTCAGTACATAACTAGGG
>JASSUY010027536.1:0-22776 GCA_032466535.1 Forpus xanthops | reverse complement strand
CCGCCGCAGCCGCCGCAGCCGCCGCCGCGCCCGGACACTTCCAGTCCGGATTGTTGTCCTTTAGGTTTTAACGGGGCCCCCGCCGGTGACGTCGCCGGCCCGGGCACTTCGACACGTGCCTCGGGCCAATGATAAAGCGGGCATGCGCACACGTGGTGCGCGGGGCTCCGGTAAGTGACAGCACACACGCCCCTCCCCCCTCCCCGAGCAGGGCCCGGCCGCCGCGGGGATGCGCGGAGGGCAGCGGGGAGGGGGGAGCCCCGCCGCGGGGTGCACAGCGCCCCCCTCTTCAGCACCCCCCACAGATGGATTATCGGGGTTTAATTGCCCCGCTGTTTATCGGGGGGGGGGGGGGCGGCATCCCATAATTCCTTGCAGAAATGCATAAATAACATTAAGCGAGCTGCGGCTATACAAAGGGGGTCGCGGGATTGGGGAGGGGGGGGCATGGGGGATGCAGGGCCCGGCCCGGTGCCTGCGGGCTGCCTGGAGCGTCCCCTCCTCGCGGCGCGGTTCGGCTTCCGCAGAGGCGGTAATTGACTCGTCCTCCCCGCAGCCGGACAGGAGTCTTTGATCACCAGAAACGCCGTGCTTTCCCCCCCAAACCGCCTGCCTGTCACCTTCCAGACCCTCCTCACATTCTTGCTTCTTGGGGACGGGGAAGCTGCCGATGCTGTTTTGCCTTTTGTCTTTAAGAGAGCCCTCCTCCCGGAATAAAATCAGGGAGCAAAGTGCGGCTGGATGGCCGAAGGGACGTGGGGCTGAGTCGCCTGGGGTACGCGGATTCTCCACGGGGCCAGCAGGGAGAGGGAAGAGGAGGCGGGAGGGGGGGTCCTCCCCCCGTAGGCACCCGTTATCCCTCCTCGGGGGTCGCCGGGTGTCGCCGCCCGACGGGGCGCACGGTGAGGAGCTGCGCGGCCCGCGGAGAGCAGGGCAGAGGCGGCTCAGCTCCGGTGGCCACAGCACTCTGAGCCCTGGTTTTCCCCGCTAAGTGACACTTTTATTTAGAGGAGGCTTCCCTGCGGTGACACGGACCTCTCCGCCCTGATGGAAAGGGACAGAGAGTCCTTCCACTCCTTTTCTTCTTTTTCACCCTCTTCTCCTTCTTTTCTGATTCTTCTTTTCCGTTTCCTTCCCCTTTACTCTTCCACTTTAATTTTATCTTAAATCTATGCCTTCCTTTCCTTTGTATTTCGCAGCGGGTAGGGTCCATCAGAAAAGACCAGCGCTACCTGATCCAAAGTTGTTTTGCTCAAACAAGCACCTAGAGGTTAATTTCTTCAAGCGCCCCATGAAAAGCGATTAGTCTGTCTCCCAAGAAGTATTTTCTAATTACTTGGAAGCCCTCGCTTTGCTACTACCCCATAATTAAACGTGTTCAAGGTACTGCACTTCAAATATTTCGCTCCCGGGCGGACCGGCGTTACCGATAAAAACTTCAGACCTCCGGGAACCCCGCGCTACCTGCCCGCTCTGCCGGTACCGCGTTACTCTTCCCATTCGTTATCCCGCTCCTTGGAGGGGTTATTTAGACCTTGCATAAGACAGGGAGGTGAATTCCGGAGATAAACTCCAAAGCAGGAGATAAACAAAGCTGTACAAAATAATTACTGCATCTGCCTGTCCTCTGACAATAATCCAGCACCTCAGGTATGCAGAGGCAGCGGAGGGGGGTCGGGGAGGTGATCTGGTACCTAACCAAGGAAATCTGAATGATATTTATATACATATATATATATCCTGTTTCCCAAGTTGTTTTTATCTGGGACCCCAATCTCTGCAGAAACATTCCCCAGCAGCACGTTTTCTCGCCGGTCTGCAGGCACCCCGTCAGGGTCATAGCAGCGGGCGGGGGCTTTTCCTCGGGAACCACTGAGGGTCACAGGGAGAGGTGGCTTGAAAACGGGGATTTGGCTTCGTTTGCTTCTTTTGCTTTGCCCTTCCCTCGCAGCCCTGGTGCTTGCAAAAGTTACCTCGCCGTTCCACAGCCAGGCATTTTTTTTCTCTACACTCCATGCGTAGTTTCAACGAGGCTCACCCATTGAAAATACATTTATTTTTCCCTCCTGCAAACAGACGAGTGCGCGGAACAGCCCCCAGCATCCCCCGGCAGCCCCTCGATCCGTTCTTTTGGCATCGAGAAGTTTAAAAGTGGGATAGCAAACCTGGAGGGAGGGCGGGAGCGGCCGGCCGACCCCTGCCCGCAGCTGGCAGGCTCCGGGGCCGGTCCTGCCGCTCCTCCGAGCAAACCCTCCTTCTTTCCAGCTTTTCTCCACAGCAAACCCCGAGGTGCTGAGAAGCCAAAATGCTCAGGGCAGTGGGCAAAACCCAGGGAGAGTTTGCATCCCCCATGTTCTTCCATCGCGGGCATGGCTGCTGCAAAACGTTGGCATACACAGTATTTCGCCGGATTTTCATCGCTTTCCCTCCGGTTTTAGCCAGCCGCTGCCAGTACAACCGGGGGATGGCTGCCCGCCTGGCACAGCCGGAGCACCCGACGCATCCCTCTCGTTTACTCGCGGCATGGGCTTGATTTCCAAGCGGTGCCTTTCTAAGGCAGCTTTGGCAGGGCTTTGGAGCCGGCAGCTGAGGACAGAGGAGAAGGAAAGGTCGCCGTTTGCCGCTGCCCTCCGCCGAGGCTGGCCGTGCCCGTGGCCGGGTGCCAGGCGCTGCCGGGCAGAGACCCGGCTCAACCTTCAGGGATACCGCACCAATTTTGGGAAGGGGGAACCCAGCAGTGACCCCCTCTCAGCTCCTGACAGGCTCTCCCTGGCCGGGAGAGCTCAGCCATCATGGCTGCATTTCCTCAATGCCGCCGGGTTTTCACTGCACCGTCGACAACCAAATTAAATACCCCCCCCCCCCAAACCACCCAGATTTTCCCAATCTCCTGCTGTAGCGAGGGCGCTTTGAGTCTTCCCCCCACCAGCAGCCTGTCGTCGGGCCAACCGTGCCCATCCACTTCAGACAGGAAAGATATTCCCGTCCACGGGAGTAAAAGGCCGGACTGGGCATGGAGGGTTCCACTTTCTTGCAGGATAGTGGAGATTTTATGACCATCTCCTGGGGAGGGCACAGCCTCCCTAGACGGGGCTCCCCCGTGAGGCATTGCAATGCTCGGGGGAGAAGAGAGGAGGTGCAGTGTAAAGATCCTCACGGCCACGGCTGCCGTCTGCAAAGCAGAGTGGCAGGGGGAAACTCACCCCCCGCTCCCACGGATGGGGTGTGAGAGCCGGCACCCGCCTCGCCCTGCCCCTGGCCCTGCCCTGCCTCTGCCCTCCCCCTGGCCCTATCCTTGTCCCTGTCCAGGTCCTCGCGCTGTCCTCTCCCACTCCTGCCCCCTTCTTCCCTTTTCTCGCCCTCCGCCCCAGGCAGTGTACCCAGCTCCCCCAGCCCGCTGCTGGGGCTGCGAGCAACCCTCATGGCCCGATTCGAAACAGGCCAAAGAACATGAATGAGCGAGAGACTTTGACCAAAATTCGGCGGGGAGCCGTCCACAAGCTAAACGTTAGCCCAAAGCCCGGTTAGATGGCAATCGCTGGCAGAATAGAGAAGAGGGAAAGAAAAAGGAAAAAGGAAAGGAAGAGGGAAATGAAGAGGGAGAGAGAAAGGAAAAGGAAAGGAAAAGGGGAAAAGGAAAGGGAAAGGAAAAGGGAAAAAGGAAAGGGAAAGGAAAAGAGAAAAGGAAAGGAAAAAGGAAAGAGAAAGGGAAATAGGAAACGAAAAGGAAAAGGAAAGGAAAAGGGAAGGAAAAAAGAAAGGAAAAGGAAAGGAAAATAGAATAAAAATAAATAGAATAAAAACATACAGAGTACGACCAAATAGAATGTAAAAGAAAGAAGAAGAGATGAAAAGAATAAAAAGAGAAAAAAACAAGAAGAAAGAGAAAGAAAATATGACGAAGATGAAAACAATGAGAGAAGAGAGAGAAGGGAAGAGAAGGGGAGAGAAGAGAAGAGGAGAAGAGAAGAGAAGAGAAGAGAAGAGAAGAGAAGAGAAGAGAAAGAAAATAAGACGAAGATGAAAACGATGAGAGAAGAGAAGGGAAGGGAAGGAGAAGACGAGAATGGAAAAGGAAGGGAAAAAGAAAAAAAGAAAAGAAAAGAGAAGAAAAAAAAAGAGAAGAAAAGAAAAGAGAAAAGAGAAAAAAAGAAAAGGGAAAATAAAAAAGGAAAATAAAAGAAAGAAATCCCCAATGGTTTCCCAGGGCAGGGGCAGTGTTTGCTGTAGCACTGCCGGGTACCTGCAGCCCTCTGTGGCACAGCCCCGATCAGATCTCTCGGGGGCAGTGGGACCTCGTGGTGACACTGCATGTCACTGGGTGACAGTGGGTGCCATTTGGTGATACTGGGTGATATTGGGTACCACTTCCCTTCTCGAGGTGTCCGGATTTTGCTCTGCTGAGCCATCCCCTTACAAACCCACCAGCTCGAAGAGTAGCCAGGATGAAACTCCTAGCCCCTGGGGGAAAGTTTTTTGGCCTGTGGAAAGAAATACCTTGTGCCCCCTTTTAAATATAATAATAATGATGAACATCAAAAACCTAGGAGTGAAACCTCATGCCAGTTTCATAGACTCAAACCTACGGATACTTTGTAAAAAGAAATCCGGCCCTCAATTTCTGCCGCCTGCAGCTGGGTAGAACGTGCCCGATTCAGCCCGGCCCCACCCAACTGTGCCCCCGGGAGATGCTCCGGCTCCGGCCCCATCCAGGACTGTCGTTCTGGTCAGGGTGCGCGTCCCCCGGCATCAGCTGCTGCTGTCACCCACCTCGGATCCTCGGAGAGGATCCGCAGGGTCGCCGCCCACTCCCACCTGGAGCTGTGGAGGCAGAAAAGCTGCAAAGAAGTGCAAACAAATTTATCTGAAACCTGTTCTGTTTAATGTTCCCAGCACGATGCACCCTCTGCTTTACACACCCTTTTCGCGTACAGGAGCACACTCGGCACCTACACAAGCATGCACACACGCACATATTGCGACTGAGGAACGTTTCCCCGCTTCTCCCGTGACTCCGAGGAGTTAATCCGTACAGACACAACAGAGCTGTTGTGACGGTAAAGTTCAGCAACTCTACACCGACCCTAGCATTAGCAGAGGCTGGAGCGGGATGCTGGGAGCCGCTTCTGCACTTTCCATGCAGGCAACTAATGCCCTTAAACTCCCTTGGATTTACACCTCGGCATTTACTCGCAGCTAGAATAAACCACCGTTCTAATTAACTAGGCAATTTCCACTCCAGCTCTCTACCGGATAATCAACTTTTATGGTCTCTCGAAGACTACTTTACAGCTGCTGAGGGTCGGGGGGCCGGCCGGGTTTACGCCGGACCGCCGGGGCTCCGAGGTCGGGCAAGCCCCGAGCGGGGTGAGAGACGGTCCCTGCCCTCCCCTCCCCTGCGGGATCGGAGGCGTCTCTGCCCTCCCAGTGAGACCAAGGCTCTTTGCCCCTTTCCCGGCCAGGCGGAGCCGGCCAGAGGCTTTCCTGTTCTTACGGAGAGCCCCGTCTTTGTGATGGTATGTGGGGGAGAGGAGGTGGGTGTCCGGGACAGCCCCCTGCAGAAGGGACGTGGAGGGCTGTGGTGTGGCCTCCCGGTAAGGGTGAGCATTGCCCCTGCGCTGGGTGCACGCACACACTTCATTTTCTCAGTGTTTGAAAAAAAAGTAACAAAACCCAAGCAAAACCAAAATCACAAAACAAAATTAAAAATCACAATAAAAAGCAAACAAAAAAAAAAAAAAAAACACAACAAAAAAAACCCTCCGATTCTCAGCGGGAATTTCCCTTCAAGGACAGGCAGGAGCACTGCCCGCTGGAGCCGGTGGCGGGGGAGACAGGGAGGATGCGCTCTCCCGCCTCCCTACTCTGCGGAGTTCCTTGGGGAGGGCAAACAGCCCCGACCCCCGACCTGGCTCTCGGGGCACCTCTTACTCTCCTCGTAAACTCCTGCCCTTTGGCCGGAAAAAGACTCCCTTCGCTCCCGCCGGGCCTGGCCGGGACGCTCCGTCCTGCAGCACCGAAGACAGAGGGGAGCAGCGAGAGCACGGCGGGGTCAGGGATGACGAGGGGGTCTCTCTCCCTTCCTTCCTTCTTCCTTTCCTTCCCTTCTTCCCTTCCTTCCTTCCTTCCTTCCTTCCTTCCTTCCTTCCTTCCTTCCTTCCTTCCTTCCTTCCTTCCTCCCTCCCTCCCTCCCTCCCTCCCTCCCTCCCTCCCTCCCTCCCTTCCTTCCTTCCTTCCTTCCTTCCTTCCTTCCTTTCTCTTTGAATCCAAACTCTCCCGGCCAGACCTCAGCTAGCCTTCGGCCGAGTAGTGCACAAACTTTTGGACTGTCCTCATAGATGAATAGCCAGGAGTTAGTTCCTTTCTTCCTTCCTTTCTTTCTCTCTCTCTTTGAATCCATCCTTTCCCGGCTAGAGCTTGGCTAGCCTGCGGTTGAGGAGAGCACGAGCTTTCGGACTCTTAGGGCTGTAACATTTGAAGTACAGCCTGCAGTGTAACTAGAGCCATTGGGGTGGGTGATTTTATTGTGCATTTCAGACTTCAAATGACTTTTGTTCACATTCGTTTGTACTGACATTCATAACAGCATTGTGGATATGTATAAGTACAGCACTCAGAGCTGAAAGAGTAACCAAGATCAAATAACAAACCCTGGGATCAGGTTTTGAGTATACACAGTTGATTCAAAGCTGCTCAGCTCTGCAATCACACCATGTTCTGAAGCGTGTTTTAAATGTGCGGCTCTCCAAACCCAGTTTATCACCTCCTTGAAGGACAGGTCTTCATCATGCTCCTGTCCAAAAAGTTGTAATTCTTATTGCTCTATGAAATATATACGTAGTGCAAATGAAAAAACTGAGAAAGGATTTGGTTTTCCATTCGGTGTAGCTTTCTTATGAATGGTTAAATTGACTGTATTTAGTTGCTTTGCTGTTTGTTTTTCTCTTAGCAACAATGAGAAAAACAGTCTTTTAGCTATAGGAAACCATAACTAAAATCATAAAAATTGGCATAGAAAAGAAGATATTCAAAACAGCAAATCATTTAAACTGTTGAAGCTACAAATGTAAAATATTCCTTTATCTTTGAAGGAGCATATTTTGTGTAAATACAAACAAATGCTTAGAATTGTGTTTTATACAGAAACTTCTTCCCACAGACCTTTACATGTGGAACCCATTCGATCCCTAGGAACCCCCTGAGGGCTTGTGTTCATAGGAATAGTCCCAGCTCAGTGAGATTATTCATTTATTTAAAATTAGTCACCAGCTGATGCATTTGCAGAAGTGAGTATGCATGAAAGATTTGAGACACCATTGAGATACAGACACCTCTAAAACAAGTTAATGTTGCTCAGCAGCTCTATAGCACAGAAGATATCAAGAAATAAAGCCGTCAGGTTTGAACAAGAGTTCAAGGAAGGGACAGAAAGACAAAATGTCACAGACTAAGTTAAAACTCGACCTGGACTTCACATAATTTCTCTGAACAAAAAGCATACCACAAGCTACTTAGCAAGAGGTTGACAAGTCAAAAATTTACCTCTATGTCTCTACCAAGATGGTTTATCCTTATTTAGCAAGCCCCAGAGGGTGCTACTGGTTTGAGCACCATTAGCATCACCTCCAAGAGATAAGATGTTGCACTAAAGAGATCTGGAAGGGTACATGCTCCAAAACTTCACAGCCTGGAGGCTGCAGAATTTCTATTGAGTAAGAGAAGGGAGAAACTTTTGCTGAAGGTGGAGTATTAGCATACAGCTAACAAAACAAACTCAGCATCCATTATCATCCTGTAAATCTTAGGCTGAGATTTACTACTGTGGCCTGTTAGGCACGTTCCACGCAGCCTTAAGGTCTTCCAAATACCTCAGTGCAGGTTGGTGCAATGAGCAGGTCCAAGCCAGCACCCAGCCCCTGCTCTCTGTTTGCCACAATCAAACATTTGTTGCCAGTAAACCACTAAAGAAAAACATGCCACCCTTTGATTTGAAAATTACTGACTCATGAGTTGACAGCACACCTTCTCTTTCCTTGGGTTTGGAACAACTCAAGTAAACTTTGACAGCAAAGTGCAAAACAGGGTTTAAACAAGAGACTTCCCAGCATGTTGAAGTCTTCAGCAAATTCCTTTTTCTTAATCTCCGTTACTGTATAACTAGCTGCTGTTTGTGAGTTTTCTGTGGGAGAAGGAACGAGCTCTTATCTGATGGGGGAAATCGAGGGTCAGAACAAGAGCTGGGCACTGCTTAAGCTGCCCTCAGGTTTTCTTTCCTCCAATCAGTATGCTAATCTCAGCCTGAAGATTGCCCACAGGTAAAAGCCATGCCCCCCTGCAGTTATGAGAACAAAGGGAAGAGAGATTATGATCTTAAAACAAGATGGGGGAAGCAGATGTTATTTGCTGCAGTGTTTGAGGGTCAGTACTACTCATATGCTAAGTGATTTAGCTGCCTGCAGGGATGGTGTCACCCCTCCCCCTTCTTCTGTACAAGACCAGGTACAATGGGCAGGATCAAATCTCAGCAGGCTCTTTGAGCAGCATCACCAGTATTTATATTGCTTTTAAGCGTCTACATTGATCGAGTCCTAAGGCTGCCAGCTAGTTCTGTACACTTAGCACTAAACTGCATAAGGCAAGTCCTCCAGCATTTCAAAGTACACCTGCAGTAGCTACTTATAGAGCCAGAAAGGCTTAGACAAGCAGGTACATACAGTCCCACACCTGATGGTCAGATGTGTTTAACCATTGTGTAACATGCTGGCTGTGTCACAAAATCACAGAATGGCTTGGGCTGAAAAGGACCTTAAGATCACCCAGTTCCAACCATGTGATATTCAACACCTCACTCTAGACCATGTCGCCAAGGGCTCTGTCCAACCTGGCCTTGAACATTGCCAGGGATGGAGCACTTACCACTTCTCTGGGCAATCTGTGCCAGCACCTCAACACCCTCACAGTAAAGAACTTCTTCCTTATATCTGACCTGAACTTCCCCTGTTTTAGCACGAACCTCTTACCCCTTGTCCTACCAAGTATTATTCACATTGACAACTGCTACTCTAGGCTAATATATAGACTGGGAGCTTAGTAGTAAGCTCAAGCTACTTACCCTGCAGCATTTGATCCACTCAGCAAGCTAAAACTGCATGTGATCCATGACACATTTTGCCCAGGACCCCTTGCAAACCCAGAACACATCATCTGAAGGCACGGCTGGGGCTCATCATTCCTGCCAGAACTGCCACATGAATGATGTGGTGGCACACAAAGATGCCAACACTGCTCCTGAATAGCATCTTATCAAAAAGACACCTGTGTGGTAGGAGTTGAACAGCAACTTCCTCCCACAACATATGGAAGCTTTATCTAAGTCTGTTCTGCAGGCTGAACTGTACCAGCAGTCTTGGTCGAGAGACATCACTGTAAAAACATTTCCTTTTAGCAAACTCCATGTCTCTTGCCCAATTTCAAGTGGAATTAATTTCTTTCATTCTAGATTTTCATTTTAGCTCAAGCCCACAATTACACTGGATGTGGATTTGAGCTGTACATACTGATTGGAAGTGGCAGGCTCCGAATGACTGGCATGCCTCCAAGTTTGAGAGATAATCACACTTACCACAGGCCTGCTACATTCAAAGGTGCTTGAAACCAAGTCTCATCACTTCCTAGGACCTAAAGTATGCTCACTGTATTTGGGCAAGGGCAAAACAGCTAATAGCACTTGTGAAGATCAAGAGGACAACAGTAGATGGCAGCTGATCCAGAAGGCATTTACAGCATTTACAGGAAGTGATTTGAATAACTTGACTGCATCTTTTATTTATACAAAATGAAGTCTTGTTAGTGCTCTGCTGCCTATGGTACACTCCCACAGAGCAGCTGGGTATAGTCCTTTTGGAAACCAGACCTACCTCAACCTCTCTGATGCATCCTGTAAGCGATCCCTTCAAAGAAGAATTCAAGACAGGTAGGTGAAGAAGAGACTGCACGAGAACATGGTCTGTATGCTTCAGCCACGACCTTTCTGCTGAGTCTTGTGACCCACAGAATAGTGGCAATATGATGAAAACCCTCAATGCCCTGTGAAAACACCATCACTTGATAGCATGGAAAATTATTCCAGACCACCTCATGGGTGATGGGGTTCCTACCATTCAAAGCTTTGCATGCAGATGGGCTGGTTGTATGAACTTGTGTCAACAGGATTATAGCTACATTTGTTAAATAGCCTGAGGTTCTTGCATAGTAAAGCCAAAACCAGCTTAAGGAAAAGTTCTGAGCACAAAGTATTATGTTTGGACAGACTGACAGAGCACCGATATAACTGTATTGGTGGCAGTTAAACCTTCTCATTACAAAAGTGTAAGCTGTAAGTATGTGCAGAAGCACCCTTTTTAGCATGAAACATTAAACTTGAGCTGTTTACATATGTATTAGATATCTGAAAGCAAACAGGCAAGATGAATCAGAAAGGTGGTTTGCAAACTGCTTCCAGGACTTGCTGTTAAGGCATTTGGTTTTAAATGCTTTCAAGAAAGAAAGAACACTATAAAAACACTTCACAGAGCAAAGTAAACACTCCATCCTAATAGGAAGTCTCTCTCCCCCCTTTGGGTCAGACTCTTATGTTTTCAAGCCTAAATTTCAGATCCAACCTCAGAAGAAGTGCCAGTCTGACAGCTATTGAACAAAATCCCAGCACTATGCATCAAGGCACCTTAGCCCAGGCAGCGTCCTTGCAAAAAGTAAATCAATACTCTGGGTTTATGTTGAATATCCTGTGTGACAGACCCTGGTGTAAGGTACACAGGGAAAATCAGACTCTTAAGCTAATTTCAAACAGCTACTTAAAAGCCATTAAGAACCCCAAACTGAAAACAAAGCTCCAAAAGTCTGCACCAGTCTTCAAGTGATTGCAATCTCTTGGGGTTAGCAACAAACTCAAGCCATCAGCTGCTTTTAGTGTCTGATGCAAAGCACATCAATTATAATCAACAAAGTCCAATTAACTTATTCCAGTCCCTTTGGCTTACTTTGTTTTGTATTTGTTTGATGCAACATATTTCTCTTCCCTGAGGTGCAGCTGAAATGCCATTGAAGTTTTATTGCGTTCATCCCACTGCCCATTTTTCAGAGCTGTTTAACCCCTGTTACATATTCTGCCTGGTGTTGTACCTCTCATTCCCTTGTCCAATCAAGCTTGTACTGCATCGCTGGCTCACTGCATGTCCAAACCCAGAACTGATTGCACTGAAGTGAGAGGTGGGCACCTCCATACAATTGCAGTATAGTTCCCCGACCTACAAGTGGTCAAAAGAAACCACTTTAGGATCAATACTGTAGTGACAAGGAATAGCACACACTTGTAACAGCCAGGTAACTTCCTCATCTCAAGCATTAGCTGTGCCTAGAGCAGAATATGAGCCAAACCATTAGGAGATTCAAAAGCAGTGATTTTTAATGTTTTTTTCCGTCTGCCCATTTGGAGTAGGCAAGAATACTTCTGGCTTGTAGAGTGTTAGAAAGTTCCTTCTCAAAGCTTCTCCAATAATAGGAGCAAAAAAGCACCTTTGCTCAAAAACATTTGTTTCTAGAGCATTACTGCAAGAGTTTGTAGAGGCTGTAGAACATTGGACAAGAATTAGCTCTCCTACAAGCAGAATCAGACTCTGGGCTTTCTGAAGTTAGCCATTCCTCAATCATCAGCACAATGGGGTTCTGCTCAGTGAGTTCCTACGCTTTCAGCAGCCAACACCACAAATGCTTGAATGTACAAACCTGGAAGTTTCAGAAACTGAAAAGAAAGTAGGAATAAAAGAGTCTCCACTCTTTTAGCAAGTAGACCAGTATGAGTTGCTTAAATGTTAGGATAACAAACCACCACCACACCACTTACTTAGAAATAATATTTATCTACTGGAATTGTGTCAGCTGCAATAAAGTAATCGATTTTGAGCAGTTTAAAAAGGGCACTAAATTATAGTGCTTAAATATACAGCTTTATCTGCAAGGAATTTGCATGCCAGTTTTCCTTTTTTATCAAGAGCTGACAAACAAGGATTTAGCATGGTTTTATGATCCTGGCATAGAGTAGGTTGCGGCTGATGTGACCATTTAAGGCCTCATCCAAATACAAGCTTTTGCCATTTACTGACTACATTTAGTACACTCAGACATTCACATCTAGTCTTGCAAGAGTGGTCCCATCAGCCCTAGTCCCAATAGGACTGGTTTGTTTTGGTGACCTAAACTCCACCCAGAGTCAGTTCTTTGGTTGTGGAGAAATGTTTTACTGCAGAACTGGCAGCTGCTCCTACTCCACCCTCTTCATAGTACTCAGTATAGGGCAAAATGCAGTAGGAAGTACTGTTCCTAGTCAAGCATCCTTAGGAGGATTGGAGGGCACCCAGATCTTATTTTCTTAGCCTCACACCAACATAAAATTAATGCACGTAGAGAGGACACTGGCTTGTAAAGCAAAGGGTCTGTTCCTAATACATCAACTTGTGACCCAGGACAGGTTAACCTCTCCCTCAAAAGGCTTGTTATCTATTTCAAGCTCCTTTGTAGAAGCCAAGGACAGAGAGGAGACGTATAAACTGTGGTTTATTCATATGACCCAAAGGTACAAGATTCCTCCAACCCTGCAACTGACAAGCATCAATAAGATGTGTTAATGTTGCTTTTCAGATATATCTGAAGTGCCTGGCATCAGCAAGAGAGCAATATTCATCTCCTGCTTTCAATTATGATCTTTGAAGGTAACAAATGCTCTTCATGTGCCAATCCCTGTGCATCACAGCTCTGACATCAACTTTTCTTTCTGGAGACTACAGTGAAGAGCAAGAACAGCTCCAGAATTCCTCCAATTTGTGCTATCAACCAAACTACCTCATCTGTTACGGCCTCTTCAGTGATAAATCTGACGTACAGACACCATAAGCCAGATGAAAGACACTCCTTCAACAAACATGGAAAAATCCCTTCTGCCTTTACTTTTTCAATCTGTTCACATTTTTCTGTCACTACTATTAAGCAGCTGTTTCTTGCCTGGGGTTAGTTGAAAGATCCCATTTGCTGCAAAAGCATCCTGCCTAAATAGGCTTTATTCCCTCAAAGGAAATAGCCATTATTTGGGAAGGAGCAAAGGCTCTTGCCTTTGCAGACAAGGTTACAGCTGACCCCTTGGAGAAAACTGTCCAAAGAGGAAGAAATCTTTTGACTTGAAACAAGCAGAGTCTAGGACAGACAGCTGGCAAAGGGGCCATGGACACTACAAACTGTTTCAAGTAAGGGGATTCCCTCCTCAGCCCTGACTTGCAGTACTTGGAATGCAGAAGGAGGCTGGTTTGCAATGGCAGGCTCCCATTTCCCCCTTCCATACTCTGGTGTGGAGTCAGCAATCTGATTTCTAGCCAACACAGCTGGAGTGTTTTTTCTTTGCTGCCCCCCCATGATGGAGTCATGGAACAGTCAGAATCAGCTGTTCTGGGATGAGGCAACAACCAGCACCTTCATCCTAAAGCTGGAGAAGCAACAAGTCACATGGGCATCAGGTTCAGTTAGTGGCATTCCTAAGAGGCAGGTTTGGCCATGCCTCAGGGAGCACTGGCTTGATAGCACGCTGCCTGGGGCATCAGGCTATGGAAACACGTGGTAGATGGGGAGAGGGCCCTGGGGATGAGTGCTAAACAATCCTTGTCAACTGGGATTTCTCACTTCAGGTGTTTTCCCTTTGTTTACCTTTGTGTCTTCTCTCAGAGTTGCCACAGAGGTAGACATGGCTAAAAAGTGTTATTCCTATGGGACTTCCTACATTCATAACCCCATCCCAGCAATATCTTCAATTGTTTCCTTCTTCAGACATTTTCTTCATAATCTCCATTCAATACTTAAACATACCCCCAGCTTCAGCCACACAGGAGCTCATCCTAAAGGCTCACATCCATACCATTGACACTCAATGCTGTGAGGAGTGCTTAAGATAGTCTGCACATTGCATTCCTTAGCACTGCTTTCCCTAGTGGATCCCCAGCCCACCTCTTCCTTAAGGAAATCCCTTTCTACATACTCCACTGCCTTTCTGTCATTTTTACCCACTTCATCCTCCGCTGTGGTTCAGAGATGTAGCCTGAATACAGCTAAATAAGTTAGAATAAGCTTTAAAGACTCAAACAGTATGTTACTTTTTCAGACATGGATCTGAGGATCTCTGAAGGAGATTACAGTTCTGCTTCCACCAATACAGTCTAATGAGGTTCTATGAAGCACTCCCAGCATTATGGTGCTTATTCATTGATTATACAGAAATTCATTCATGAAAACAACACTTGGAGTTATGATTTAAAACAGGGCTTGCTGTTTCCCCTATCCTGCCTTTCAAAGTTTCCTTCCCTATGCTGGACTTCCTCAGAACTCCTGATTAGAGACATAGGAACTGAGATGTCGATTTTACTGAAAACCTGAAAGTCAGTTTTTATCCCAAATTAGAGAAGTTTCACGTTTCAACAGTTAAATCTCCATCTCAGGAAAATGCCTGTTGGAGTCAAAACATATCATTCTATTTCAATAAAATTGGGAAGATTTGTTCAGAAGTGCTGTTTTGAAGTTGGCCAATACTATAAAACTCAGCGTGCTTTCAGTGAAACTTAAATCCTGAAAGGAAATCCTTCATCTTCATTTGTTTATATGACTGAGCTACACTGATGCCAGCATTTTACCAAGGAAGTTTTGAATTTGCTAAAGCAAGTTTTCTTTAACTTGAGGGCGAATGTTCTGTCAGAAAGCTTTCTCCCACATCTGCTCTGGTGATCCTGCCTCCTTAATTTTCATCACACACCTGTTGAGCAATGCACCCTGTGAATGGGAGGCAGTAAATTACTGACACAGCTACTAGTGATCAGCATCTCCACACCGCTAAGAGAGCACTGTTTGCATAGCAACAGCTTTCTAGCCGTTTTACATTCTTTAAAGCTAACACCAGCTTCTTTTCCTTGCCTATTGTTTCAGCCCCATTTTTGCATGATTTCTCCACTTCAATGAAACATAAGACTTTTGACTGTAAATACAGCATTTATAGAGCTTCCAATCTCAGCTTCTATGAGCCATACTTCAAGGTGGTAATTATATGGTGGCTTCAATGGAGATATTACCCAATTTGGTGTCCTGAGGGATTCCGCCCAGTTGAGGAATACTCCATGTGCCCATGGATCATCTTTCCACCTAGCCTTTTGAGAGACCTATGCTTACTGTTTAATAAACAGTTGACTTTTTGTAATTTCAGGCTAGAACTAGCAAAAGGTTCATTCTCATAAGCAGTTTCCACTTAGTAAGCTAGTGGCACTACACACATGAATAATAACAGCTCTTGTAACTGGTGCCCTTCCACATGGAGCTAGGGAATTTGTGGTGAAAATGTATTTGCATGAGAGCATGCACCAACCCCACACCACGTTACACATCCTTAAAGTAATTATTTTCAAAGAAGTTATGCCAGATACCACTGTTCTACTCTCCTGTTTCTATAATGAAATGCTTCCAAGGGGTAAAGGAGGAATATTAAGCCACAGTCTCCAGTCTTTTCTGCCTGGGCTGATGGTATACTACAAGTATGAGAGACTCCAGACAGTGTTTGGGAGATATAATTCCCACTGTAGCGTGTAAAGCCAGAGGGAGCAGTAGGGAGAGGGGACAATTTGGTGGACCACAATGGCCACCACTGCAGAAACAGGGCAAGTTCTAATTCTGTCTGTTGTTCTAGCCAGCTCATGTCTGCACTCGAGATACTCTAAACTTACTTGTAGGAAAACCAGGCTCTCAGTTAAAAAAGGACAGTATTTAGTTGTTTCAAGCTTGTGGCCTCCCCAGGGTGCAAGCTGAATGTTGCTTTAGAATGGCAGCCAGCCTTGCCAGAGTTTAAAGTCGGGAGATGCTAGAAGATTCCAGGAAGAATCCTACACATTTGTGGTAGACAGGAGTTATCAGAGCAGGCCTTTTAGGTTGGACCATAACACTTCCCTGAGGTTGATTAATTCTGGGGTAAACATCCCATTAGCTTATGACAACTATTAGCAAAACATAACACCAGAACACACTCCTTAACTTGCACAAGACTGCACCACAGCTCCTTGTGCAGGTATTCCACATGGCCATTGTCCAGTTCATCCCATCTGACGCTCAACACATGCTCTGTAGGCTGACAACATACCTTCAAGGACCAGTGCTGCCCTTTCACTGGGAGAAGTGGAAAAACCAAAAGCACAGTAAATTCTTCCTCCTTCCCTTGGTTGTAAAACTAGCTTGCTCAAGGTACCCAAATCCCTGACTACAGCACCATCCTTCTAACCATTTGTTAACCTGGCCAGTCCTCCTAGCCTTTTTAAGGTCCTCTCCTGTATCTTGGAGAATTGATGAAAACAAAATCTGAGCTCCAGAGTCCCTAACCACCTCTCCCAGAGTTCTGTAGTCCTTCTTTATGTTCTCTGGGCTTCTGCTATCTATATCATTAGCACCCACATAGATCATTAGAAGTGGGTAATAGTCAGAGGGACTGACTAAAGCAGGCAGCCTCTCTGCAACATTCCTGATCCAAGCCCCTGGTAGGCAACACACCTCCCTTGAGACTATACCAGCATTATGCACATTTTAAAGAGTATTCACAATATTGCCTTCCCAGATCACTATCTATTTTAGTTTAGCATATACTGTTGTCAAACCAACAGGAATAAGAAGATATTTACATTAATATCTTACCCTGCCTGTTCCCCAGGACTAGGCATGTAAGAGATGGGTGGGTCTGTGTGGGGAAGACACCAGCTATGAAAGGATTCCTCTAACCCTCAACTGCTTGCAGCTGCTATGTTGTGCTATAGTCCACAAACAAGCCGGGCTTTGTCTCAGGCTGTGTTCTGTGCATCGCTCAAAGGGAAATATCACTGTCTAGACCTCCTTACAAAAACCGCTTTCAATGTTTTCTGCAGAAACATTAGCACTTCCCTAAATGAAAAAAACAAACCTCATACCATTTTCATATGAGAACAAAGGCAGGTTTTAAAAATGAGAAAAAACACTAGAATTTGGATAATTGACAAATTATAGTAAACTCCTATTTATACTCTACACATGTTCTCCTTAAAATAAATTTGTTTCCTTCTCATAAAGGCCACAAAACTGAAGAAAATTACCTTTCAGGACAAAAAGTAGCATTTATTTTTATTCTGTTAGCTAATAGGATGTTTTCAAACCCTGCCTGAAATGTGCTGAGAAAGCTACTCCACTATTTAGGCCAGGAAAAGAGGCAAGAAAAAAGCCATCTAGTATTTGTGATGTTATTTCTCAAGAACATCATGGAGGATGTCTCAGGTGGGTATCTCTTTCTCATGACCAGCCATTCACTATCCACTTGTTCATTTCCCACATGCATGAAGAGATGCTGTCTTTTAGCTTCTGTAGTATGAACAGCCTCAGTTTTACCACATGACAATATGGAGAGCTGTTGCAGAAAACTTGTATTTCTATTGCTGCGTTATCTTTTTCACCCCTTTGCACATCAACTCCAATAATAGTTATGTTACCTGTAGACTAGAGTCATCCAGACTGAAAAATTCAAAAGGAATACCCACAAATTGGTAAAGGAAAGACATTACCTGCTGTACACATTGAGGATGTCCCTTCAGTCATAAAGCAGTAGCAGACCACTTGTGGGCATTCAATGTAAGCTCATGCACAGGAAAGCACAGTGCTAAAAAATAGCACAAAATCCCTCACATTAAGTCATCTTAATTCCTTGTTTTTCATGGGATTTTCTATCCAGTCTCCCACTTTAGAGCTACTCAAAACAAGCAGGGCAAGAGAGCTGCAAGGGTTTATTCCAGCCACCATTGGTTAGTAGGAGCAGAAAGCACAAGCAGCAAGATGTTGACCATTCTTCATTTTAAATATCCTCCTGTGCAAAAGGGAGATTTGAAGAGTCAGATCAACTTTCCCTAAGGCTTCCTAGCTTTTGAGGGTAGTCAGGCATATAGGACATATAGAATGGAGCAAAGTTGTCAGCATCTAGAATCCCCTTTCAGACAGAGCATCCTTCTAACAGCAGATTTCTTCTTGAGAAAAGGACAGCCTTGTATAAAAAAAAAAACACACTTTTGAGCTTGGAGAAAGCTTCATGCCAAGTTGGGCCAAATAATGAAAAAAAAACAAGTAGAAGAAACCACACAACAATCCCCAGGTGTACCTCCTCCAACCCATAGAGAGACAACATCCACAATAAGCTTTGCACTCCCAAAAGACACATCCCAGAGACTCCCTTATAAAGCACCACCTAAAGAGCTTCTGCTCCATTTAAAGGGGTATAAGCAGCAATCACTTGGTGCATGCCACAGTATCCCCTTGTAGTTCTCTTCCTCCCTGCTTATTACTACCCAGTACTGACTTTGTGTTGCAGCTGGGCAGAGATGCTGGGCACCTGGCTGATAGGAGCTGAGGTTATTTTCTCCCTTCCTTTTCAATACAACTAAAAAGATCCTGTAAATTCAAAGCTTAATTTAGTTTAAATTTTACTCAGTACATGCTAAAATGATGTGTTCCAGAAGAAAGAGGTCAGTCCCTCTTGCACTATTCTGTGTTTCTAAGCCTCCTACCACACACAGAGCCTGGCCTCACTCCTGCACAGAGGCTTGTCCACCTAAATCACACAATGTGGGCTTGAGGAAAATTGGCATTTTCCACCAAAACTGTGTTTTGACAGGAAATTTCCAGCCAGTTTTCCTTTACCATGAATATGGTAGAGGCAAATGATCATAACAGGAAGGGGCTTTCAGTTTCAAATCACACTCCTCACCCAATCCAACAATTCTGTTTACCAAGCCTTACTATTTATTTATTCCTAATCCAACCCTTTAGAAGCACCAGTGTTTCTCTGATTTCTGTTACAACCCAATTTTAGCCTGATTTTAATTACTACCCAGTTACAGGAAGGATACGGCCAAATGAAATTGTAATCTGTGACCTTACATCCCTCATTTATGAAAGAAAAGAGCCATTCAGCCATCTTTTTCACTAACCCTACACTAAGAAAAGCTGGAAAAAAGAGAAAACCATCAGGAAAATGGGCAACAAACAGCTTCATAAGTTCTCCTGCATACTTCTGACCATCACTCTAAGCAGCGCATCCTGCTCCCTCCTCCCATAGAGGTGAATGGCAAAACTGACCCTGGTTCAGTGGAGTGGAGGGTAATTACATGGGTGGAAGGGAACCACAGATGGTATTTCCTTGTCCAGGAGCACTCCACATCATCTGCTACACAGATGTGTGGAGCTGTGGGGGTGGTAGCCTCCTGCTCAAGGGCAGTGACACCTTTCACAATGAGAGCTCCTGAGCTTGGGACCGTAAGACAAGGACCACTCTCTCCTCTGTTAGCAGCTATATCATGATCTGTTTTGGTACAGCCTCAGAGGGAAGCAATCAGCACTTTGACCAAATGTGGTGGGTTGATCCTGGTCAGACACCAGGTGCCCACCAAAGCTGCTCTAATGCTCCCTGCCTCAGCAGAGCAGGGTAGAGAAAAAAGAACAAAATGCTCATGGGTCAAAATAAGAGCAGAGAGAATTCACTCACCAATGACCTTCACAGGCAAACCACTCTCGACTGGGGGAAGTTTAAGTTATTATGAATCACAACAGAGTAGGGTAAAAAGAGATAAAACTAAACTTTAAAAACACCTTCCCCCCACCCATTCCTTCTTCCCAGTCTTAAATTTACTCCTGAATTCTCTATCTCCTCCTTAACCTAGAGGAATAACAATGGGGAATGCAGGTTATGGGCAGTTCATCCCACATAGTCTTTGCTGCTCCTTCCTCCCAGAGGAGGACTCCCACACTATTCCTCTGCTCCAGCATAGGATCCCTCCCACAGGAGACAGTCCTCCATGGACTTCTCCAATGTGAGTCCTTCCCACAGGCTGCAGTTGTCCACAACCTGCTCTAAGATGGGTCCCTTCCACAGGGTGCAGTCCTTCAGGAACAGCCTCTTTTGGGCATCCCCCTTCTCTGGTGTGGGGTCCTCCATGGGCTGCAGGGGGATATCTGCTCCACCATGGACCTCCATGGGCTATGGGACACAGCCTGCCTCAGGCTGCAGGGGAATCTCTGCAGAGCCATTTCTCACATTCTTACTTCTCTCTCTAGCTGCAATTGCTCCTGCCCCATAACATTTTCTCCTTTTTAACTGTGTTATTCCAGAGGCACTACCACTGTCACTGCTGGGCTTGGCCTTGACCAACAGAAGGTCCATCTTGGTCTGATTGACATTGGTTCTATCAGCACAGAAGTCATTGTAGATATTGGCTCTATCAGACGTGGTGGAAGCTTCCAGCAGCTTCTGATAGAGGACATACCTTTAGCCACTTTGCTACCAAAACCTTGCCACACAAACCCAATACTCCAAAGCATCAGCTACCCTGAGCAATAGCTCAAGAGAACCCACACAATTCATGACTGTAGCATTAGTGGCAGTGAAGGTATCAATGAATCACCTCTGTCTCATGTAACCAACAACGTATCCCATTGTCATGAGGAAAGGATCAGACTTGGAGGCAGAGAACAGGTAAAGCCTAAGTTTCTAGATTTTCCAGGATCAATAGATCATGGAAGTTACAGAAGGTTTCTGGGTTGTTTTGATTTTAATCTACAACAAAAAGAATGCATTACTTTCAGATTTTGCTTTGCATTGAATGAAAAATATATCTGCAGACCTACAGCAATGATTGTTTCTAAATGAATCATAGAATTGCCTTGGTTGGAAAAGACCTTTAAGATTATTGAGTCCAACTGTTAACCCAGCACTGCCAAGTCCATCACAAAACCATGTCGCTTGGCACCATATCTTTTAAACACCTCCAGGGATGGTGACTCCACCATTGCCCTGGACATCCTGTTCCAATGCCTGACCATGCTTTTTGGTGAAGAAATTGCTCCTAATATCCAAAGTAAACCTCCGTAGGCAATCCTCATGAGAAGGAGGACTGAGAGCAGTGATTTATCTGTTGCAAGGCAAAACAGCTACCTAGAATCATAGAATCATTTAGGTTGGAAGAGACCTTTAAGATCATTGAGTCCAGCTGTAAACCTGACACTGCCAAATCTACCACTTCAGCATCAATGAAATTGTACTGATTCACCAAAGCTGACATTTTGTCTTATGAAGTTGAACAGACAAGTTTCCTCAGGCAGCATTTTTCCGCACAGTCACCAAGACCTTGCATGTGTCCTCTCCACCCTGTCCCCTCTGTTTTGGTTGGAGGGTGTATTATTTTTGTAACGTTCTCCCCACTTCAGAGAGTTGAAATTTATCTTGGAAATGGGCATTTCCTCTCAGTTCTAATTAAAACATCAGAGATCAGACAAAGAAACACTCTGGAACCCAGTTTCTCACATTTCTCATAGTCAGTCCTCCCCAGCAAAATAAAGAATCAGACGTCGATAAAAAAAACTGTCATACCATTTCTTGCCATTTTCAGGGGTCTCTCAACATCTGGTTAACGTACTTAATGCCCCAGCTTTGGCATAGCATGGTGAAATACTAGTCCTGTTTATAAATACCTGGTTCTGTTGTTAAGATATCCAATAAACCTTGAGCCTAATGTAACATATTTAAAGGCATCATAGAATCATAGAATCATGGAATCATGGAATAGTTAGGGTTTGAAAGGACCTTAGGATCATCTAGTTTCAACCCCCCTGCCATAGGCAGGGATACCTCACACTAAACAACATCATCCACACCTCTGTCCAACCTGGCCTTCAACACCGTCAGGAGTGGAGCATTTACAACTTCCCTGGGCAACCCATTCCAGCGCCTCACCACCCTTACACCTAAAAATCCTGACTGCGGAAGAACAGGACTTATGGTGTACAAAACTATCATGATAGCTAAGCCAGCTTCCTGGTCTGAGGGTGACTGATCCAAGAGATGATGGGCTGAGAGGCACAACTCTTTGAACTCTCTGACTTCTAGGCTCTATCTCATTTCTAGATTTCTCTTTATGGGCCTTGTTTAAATTTTCAAGATATAAAAAGAGAGATTTGAGTAACAAATACTTTTGGGAAGCTTTCAGATGTCCTTTTTCCCCTCCAAAACTTGAAAGGTTTGGTTTCATATTCATGTAGACCAAGGAAACAAAACATGGACGATGAGGAAAAGGCCTGATGTTACTACAGTCTTACCTCCTGCAAAAGCCAAATCTACCTATCGCAATCTCCTCTTCAGCAGAAATAACAGTCCCAGCTATTTGCTTTTGTGGACTCCGGCATAAGGAAGTGAGAAACAGGACAATGAACTTTTTGGCACTACCAGCATTTTTCTCCCCTTGGCAACTTTGCCTCCATCCAAACCTACATCAGGAGGAACTTATTGGACTCAATTTCGCCCAAGATGTCCAAGTCTTCTCATTAAAGGGCATGAGGTGTCTGCAAGTCAGACTGAATATGTCAGCTCAATTCTGTAGCCTTTATTCTGCCTGTCTTTCCACAGATTGACACAGATTGGAAGAAAAAGGAGGATCCTCGATACTTGGCTGCTTTGAAAGTTGCAGTTGAGTTTCCCTTTAATGACTGGATAGCTTGCAAACACCTTCAAAGGGTGTTCCACAATAGATCAGCAGCATCACAAGAGTCATAGCATCAGACTCATAGGCCAATATAGAATCATAGAATCATAGAATAGTTAGGGTTGGAAAGGACCTTAAGATCATCTAGTTCCAACCCCCCTGCCAT
>JASSUY010027534.1:0-12082 GCA_032466535.1 Forpus xanthops | reverse complement strand
TGCCCAGGGAAGTTGTGAATGCTCCATCACTGGCGGTGTCCAAGGCTGGGTTGGACATAGCCTTGGGTGACATGGTTTAGTGGGAGTTGTCCCTGGGCATGGCAGGGGGGTTGGAACTAGATGATCTTAAGGTCCTTTCCAACACTAGCTATTCTATGATTCTATGATAGTTAAAATCTTGCTGCAGCCTGTCTATGCTGGGGTGTTACCGTCCTGCTGGCATAACTCTACTGGTAGTGATAGATTTTCTGAAAAGATGAAGTCAAGGCATTATATTTGATTCTACCTTCTATCATGTAGACTTAAATGCATCTGTACTGATTGACCCGAATTGGTAAAACTCATACTTTTCATAAAATTAATCAACTGTAGTATTCCTTCTTTTAATATTCTTTTACAGCATAGATGCATGGCATGCAAAGTAAACACAGTACTAGTCTGCATTGGACTAATTGGAATTTTTTCTCCTGTAATTTAGATTGCCTTGGTGTGTGTTAGTTTAGTTTGCAAGACTTGGTCTTTAGTTTGCTTAAATTGCAATAATTTGTAGTGTATCTGACAGTGACTCCTTCCTGTTCCTATCAGCTTGAAAACCAAGTGATATTGTAGATGGAAATTATGGGGTGAAAATCTAGAGACGTAGAGTGCCCCTTGGCTGGTGCTTTAAGTCAATGTGGAAGGAAGTGTGGCCATCTGGAACTAGAGGCAAAGTCGGTCAAAACCTGAGCTTTGCTGGGCATGCAGTTCCTCCTCACTCACAGATGTCTGCCTTCGCACTGGCAGGCTGTCTGTCTTTATGTAAAGGTTTCCATGGTCTAGTTTGTCCAGGCTTACTTAACATCATAAGACTGTACTATTTAAAAATCCCCTCATTTGAAGTAGCCAGGCTTTTGATTTGCAGAATTGCTAATCCTCTTTATTTCAGCTACAGGAAAGTGGTCATAGCCTGTACTTTAAAACAGTTGCCCTGTTAATTTTGTCATTCTTCACATGAGCAGCATTCTCTAGAAAGTGTATTGTTTTGTCTAATCTGTTTTTTGTAACAACAGTACTGTTAACAATTCCCTATGGAGTTGTACCTATTAAAAATAAAACAGTGGTATCAGTCTGCTCAAACATCATTATGTGCTATAGTCTACCTTCATGAAAGGAGAAAAAACTTTACAAATAACAGTAGTCCCTAGCTCTGCAGTAGGGTGTGCTAGTAAGAATCCCTTAGCCTGACAGCTCCTATTAACAGCAAAAAGACAATAACTGAAGGCAGTAGGCAAGTTTACATATTCTGCAGCCAGAGGAGTTGCTATTCCTGTTATATATTCCCAGGTATAAAAAATCTGCATGTGAGGAAAGCTGTCCTTTAGCTGCTAGAAGCAGAAGATACAGTGACATCTCAGTATACAGGTGATTACAAAGCAGTAGGATATATTCAATTGGAGATTGAATTGCAGAACTAACCATGGTCTGAACAGCTTGCGTTGTCTTTGAGAAACAGCTGAATCAGATCCTGGAAAAGGTGATGTAGGAGGATGGCTTGAGGTCTGCAGCCCTTTGGAACTTCCACCAACCTCATGAGAGCTTTATGATATATTACATTGTTGTTCTCCAGTGAAATATGCAGGTCTGGCTTTAAGTGATAGACTTGAACACCTTCCCAAGAATCTATACGTGGAAATACAAGGGAACTGAGCTCCCAGGCTCTTCTGTGGAAGTTCGTAGAGAGGACTTTACTACAAATCACAATATAGACAGAGGAATATCTGTATAGTTAATTATAGCAAACATCAAAAGCAAAGTTAACACACAAGTTCCATGGTGAAACTGTGGCTGAAGTTTGTTCCACTGAGGAGGATAGGTACCCATTTTGTGAAAAATGGATACGAGGATGGAAGAGCTTCGTATAGGTCTGTTCAAGGCCCTATACCTGCATTTCCTTTGAAGTGAAAGGAAGTCTTGGGAAAACAAGGCCTCTCACAATGGAGCTGGTATAAGGCATGTTAATGATGCGAAACCTGGCAGGCATTCCCAAGGCATTTAATGGAGTTATAATCACAGTTTTATATTGCATCAGAAAGCATCAGAATCTTAGGATGCCTTAAGTGTTGACTGGCACTAACCAGTCTGAAAAACCTGTGGCTATAGGGAAAAAAATTGTTTCCCACTAGAAGAAGCTATTGAGGCTGTTAAATCAGTAGAAAACATGCTTTAAGCAGAGCTTTTTACTGCATTTCCAGAACCGTGTTCTTATTTTTCACAGAGAGACTGAGTTGAGGGCTTGGTGCATTTTGGTGTTAATTTGATGTTGCTGTTGTTGGTTTTTTTTTTTGTTTTGTTTTAAATACTTCACCAGGTCCCATGTTTACAAATCTTAAGAGATGTATGAAGATATTGGTCTTACTCTTGGTCATTATTTAACATGTCTGGATTTTAACACTGCTTGATTTTGGCTGTAGAAATGGCGCTGATACTGATAGTAAAGGAATCCAGCGTTCGTTGGTTTGGTTTTTGATGTGTTTTTTTTTTTTTTCCCTCTCCCTTTTCTGTATTCCCTTTTATTTCCTGTTTTGCAAAGTGTAATTTGATAATCCTTATATGTGTTTCAAGCTTCTGTGGGTATCATATTATTTTGGGCTATTTGATGTTGCTCATCTGCCTTCATAGAAATAGTAAGGAATGAAAGCTGCATTAATTCAAATGTCGATTTCAGGCTAGAAAAGGCTTCTGTTTTCTATTGTGGGGACAAAATCACTGCATTTTTTGTCATCTTTTGTACTAATACTAAATATACATCTGTGTTAATTGAAGTTTTAAGAAGCACTGGCCTTAGACTTTTTCTGTAGTTGGATGACTTAAAGGCTTAGAAATGTAGGGAACTTCCATAAATGATGGAGACTATGTTCTTAACAATGAAAGCTGTCTTTTGCATCTGGCCCATACAGCTTGTTCTGGAATATTGCTGTACACAAGGAGAAGTTGGAGAGCCTTGCAATTTCTTCTGTGTATGCATATGTGTTTCTGTGTATGTGTGCTGCAGACATACCAATTAAGAAAATGAATGCATCCAATTCCTAAAAAAAAAAAAAAAGCCAGAATAAAATTTCTGGTGTATTGACTGCATTATTCTTAAAAATTAGCAGTATCAAAAGCAGCAAGGAGGGAAGAATGAGAGAAAAATACAGGCTAGCTAACTGTGCCTTAGTATTCAGGAGTTTGAAATTCCCCTGCTTAACAAAGGGAAGTAATTGATTGTATGAAATGTGAGAAATGGTGAAGTTTACTCTCCACTAATTCATAAGCAAAAACCAAGCATGGCTCTTGGAAAAGTCAGAAAACTTCACACCTTTCAAAACTGGTGAAATGAGATCAGGGCTATTTGCTAAGCTTAAGCCTCCTGTTTTATAAAAGTTCTGCAGAAGCGAACTTACAGAAAATGAAATAATGTTCTAGAATTATGCAAACTCATGTGTTACAGTGCATTTTGAAATTATTTACTCTTGGCAGGTAGTCAGCTGTAATTAAATTCCTGAAAGCTGACCTTCTTCCTTCTTTCCATGGAGTACCTCTTGCAGCACACTAATGAGATGCAATGGGAAAGGAAGGCATTGTCTTTTCTTTGATCAGACCAGCCCAATGGCAGAAAGAACATGTAGGCATTACTACAGTGCCCTTGGCAGTGCTCACGCTATGAAGAAAATTATGCTTTACACAGTCCCAAAGAAACAATTTTGAAACTTTAGCATTTTTCTGTTGTGCACGCAGGATTCAAACAGCAGACTTAGGCATTTTGAATGCCACTTACAGATATATATATATATATGGACCAGCCTTTTACTGCTTACCTAAGTGCTGGGCAGAAAAAGACACTTATGTTTTGTAACCCTAGCTTTTGAGATGTGCTGCTTTATCTGTTATATACTTCAGTTATTTTGGTAAAATGTGAATAACTGTTCTTCCTTGCCATCATAAAGGATTAGACAGGCCTGTATGAAAAGAATAATATTTATGTCAGTTCTTTTCTCTGTTTTGCCTCTTTGTTCTCCTACAGCATGATAACTGTAGAACTGAAGATCAGCTGCGGGTAGCTAGTGCTCTGGTTTAGTGTCAGTTTCAGGACATCCCTGCAAGCTGTGTTAAGCTAAACGGTGGTGGGTCCTTTTTCCACATGGGTTCAGGACTAAATACTGGAGCTAAACACATAGGTGTGATATCCCAGAGGCATTTGACATCTGGAGCAAACATCCCCGGGTTTTATGCTTCTCCAGTGATACTGCATAGAAAAAACAAGCTGAAGGGAATGATGCTATTTGCAATGCACAGCCAGGAGCTCTGTAAGTCTGGTCCCTCCCTCATTCACATCCAGTAGTGACAGACTAACTTACTTGAAACTTGTGAGCTGTGATATCAGTGCTAAATGAGTAAATGCACCAAGAAGGCAGAATTCTGTAGTGGAGTCAATACTCTTGTTGTATGGAGTTATTGTGGCAGTGTCTTTTATGAAAAGTTAGAGAAAGGGGAGAAAATAATTTCAATCGCTCCATGAAATGCTGCATCCACAGGATTGAATGCTGCAGTAAAGGGATGAAGTTCCTGGTATCTAAAGTAACTTAATGAGCACTGGTGCTTAGATCCAATAACAATTAAAAGTTTTTAATGGAGATAGGAAGAAAATTGTAACTTAACTTGAGGGAAAAAGCAAGCAAGTAGATTCAGCAGTTCAACTGCTTCATTCCACATGGTGTTCCTGCACGTTACTGCTTCCTTGCACTATACAGGCTGTGGAAAACTACATCTGCTCCAGTTTTGGAAGCTGAGATCATTGGTGTTTTCTTCCCAGATGGTTTTGTGCTTGTTATGGAGAAATACAGTTCTGAAATGCTATTTATAAGCAAAGGAAAGCTTGTCCTCTGATTCCAAATGGGATTTGAGTCAGCTGACTTCTGATAGTTGGTTGGGCATGCCTTTTGTTAGAACATGTCTCTTCGTCATCAGAGATGGGTTTTAAATCTGGCAATGCTGTTTTACCATGGCATGCATGGTTTAGAAGAACTTCTGCTTCCAATTAAGGTTAAGTATTTATTGCTACTCAAATATATTTTCCATTTTTGGATCTATGCAAATTTCTTTTCCTATGACATTAGCAAAAGTCAAAAGAAAATCAAAGCTGCATTACATTCTTTTCCTGGCATCTCGTGCAACCATTAATCTCAGTAAAAGGTTACAATTGGCACCAAAGGAACAGTGCACCACTATTATTCCTGGAGAAAGAGAGCAAAACCAGGTTCTCAGACTTAGTCACATTTTGTCTTCTCTTCACTCAACTGCTTCACTCACTGATGCTGCTGTCAAGACCTGCTGCTGCTTTGTCTGTAACATGCACCAATTTGAATTTTCTTCAGTGTCCTTTTAACTGGCACATTTACTATCAGTGCGCTGGCTAGCTACCACATCAGCTGTTACAGTATCACTGTCACTGGCTTTCTTGCTGTATCTTTTGCTCTCTTCCATTACTCCCACATTGCAGCAACTGCATCCTCTTCCTTGATATCTAAATTGATTTATTACTTCCCAACTGCAAATCTCACTGCCTCATCACTTGCCATCTGACATGTAATGTCCTTTTCCATGATTTCAAAGACAAGATTACATCCCTTTTACTCATATTCCTTTACTGTTCCTTGTGAAAGCCCATGGCTTCTCTTTTTTGCTATCCCCTGATTTCCACTAGTAATGCTTAAGCATATCTCAATGCATATATTCACTATATAATTGTGCCTTCAACCCTTTTTAAATGTGTTACTCTGGGTTTCACCACCTTACCTCAATACTTCATGAATTTCCTTAAGTGGAAGACTGCGATTTTCCTTGTGAAATAATTAGTTTTATTGAATACTTCTCCTAATACATTCACCATGTCTTCTGGCATTTTGCATTATCCAGAAAGACTTTGTCTCCCACCTACAGCTCTGCTTTTATTTACCTCCTTTGCCCCCCTCCATTAGGTACCTGCTGGTGTCTCAGTATTGTGGCATGTGTCCACCATCTTCTGTAAAGAATAGTGCTCTTGCTCTGGGGTCCCTATGCATCTGGAACTCTTTGTCACTTAGTTCTATTGTTGTAGGGCACATTGCCTTGCCTTTCAAATCTTTATTTTTCATGAAGCTTAGTTATATTGAGCTCAGAACATAAAATGCTTTCAATGGCACACTAATGCTTAAAACAAGCAATGAAAAGCTACAACAAAAGACTTTGTTTTCAGTCTTCATGCATGTTTTAGCTTGGCATAGAAAACAATTTCCTTGCTTTGCTTTCTGACCTTGGGTAGGTAATTCCCCTTGGCATATCTGGGGTTTTTCTTCTGTGAAATAGAGATGAAGATGCTGAACTCCTTCGCAAAGTATTTTCAGAGCTACAAATAAAAAAAGTTCTATAAAAAGTAGTTGTTATTATTATTCTTATCATGATTATTATTCTGTATGTCAGTGAAATGAGCACAATGTCTATTCTTAGTAAATAATAATGGTGATAGTTGTTTTGACTCGTCTGAAGCTTTCTTGAGTGGCTAAGTTGCTAATGGAACTGATGTTCTGTACTCCTACAGACTTCATTTTTTTCACACTCATGTATTTTTTGCAACTGATGTACTGTCTTTCTTGCCTTTTTTATTCTCTTACAAAGCTTTTCTTATCTTGATGTAGAGTCTGCTTCCTTCTTTCATGGCAAATGCAAGGTCTGGCCTTAGTATTGTTTGCTGTTCAAATTGCTCTGAACCACTTGTCTAGTAGAATTGGCTCTTTTTTTTCTTAAAGAAAAAGAAGAAAATAAAAATAACTGGGGGGAAGGAAAAATAATTAATTATGTGCCTTTTTTGGTTTATGGAAACACTTTTCTCTCTACAGTGCTACATTAAAAAATAAATTAAAAAAAATGTTTTACTGTCCCCTTAGTAGAACATTCCCAGAAATTTTGCCATTTGCACTGTAGGAAAGAAAGCACTGTCAGATTGCTGTTCACAGATTTCTTTTCCTTTGGGGGATGGTCTTATTTTGAGTGCTTTTGTTCTGTAATATCTATGTTTGGGAGAATGCCAGGCTCATCCAGGGCAGCACAGGCAGCTCTTTCCATTGTAGGGCATCCAATTAAACTAATGCTACCAGCTGTGTGTTCTTTTGTCTGCTGTGGACTAGGTTGTGGTATTGTGCTTTGCCATGCATTTCTCCAGCAGAGCCTGTTGTCTCCGTACTGATAGTTTGGGCAAGAAAGGGGGGCTATGAAGCATGAACACTTAGAAAAGAGAGGGCCTGTAAAGGAACTTTAGGCAATGTGAGTTAAGCTAAGAAATGGGCCTTGGGGAAAATGCTTAACAAAAAAACAGAGATGTAATCCTTTCTATTTAGATCATGCAAAAGTTTCAGAAAGGTGTTGATGTATCATAATCACCAAAGCATAAGTGAAATTGGATTACTCATCCAGAATTAGTCAAACAATGAAGTAATGGCACAAGTAGGACCAGGTTATGAGCCTTCAGATTCTCAGTCCAGTGCCAAATCATCTACATCTTCTTGTTTCTTGATACTGGAGGAGATAGGGTGAGGTAGATGTTTGGGTTTTTTTATTATTTTTTCTTTTTTTTTTAAGAGATCGAGGAGGACACATGAAGAGGGAGTGCAAGATGCTTTGCCTGGTTGGAGCAAGCACTAAGGGCAGAGGGAGAATAGGCAATGGGAGGATGAAAGGCAGTGTTCTGCAATACTCAGGGGAAGAATAAACAGCTAGGAAGTTAAAGTTAGATCCAAGATAGAAAGGCTGGAAGGGAAAATTGCCTGACAATCTGACTAATAGGTGGCAAGGAAAGTGTAATTTTTGTCAAATGGCATAAAGTTCAGTGCTTTATTCTCTTAACAAGACTGTTGCCCTAGCTTGTTGTGAGCAAGTCCATAAAATAAGAGTTGTTGATGCTCAAGGTTTAAACAGGTTTTGTTGTTGATATTTCTTCCCCAATACTTACACACAGACTTTCAGAGAACGCCGAACTGGAGTCAATCCCTATGATTTTATCAGGATTCTATCTTTTGCTAAAATTATCTTTAATTTTATATTAAGCTGCTTTAAGGCAGTCTTTTTCTTTCCATATAATTGCTGCTATGCAGCAATTGTCTGCTCTGCAGCAAGCAAGCTAGCTATTAAAAATGGTATCAGACACAATGTGCAGCTTAATAACTTCTCTAATGGTGCTTGGGTGGGGATGTGAAAATGCTCAACAGTGCAAGGGTAAGGATGAACAGAGTAAGGGATGGAGGAAGATGCACAGTACTAAAGTAGTATATGCTTCATCATTAAATAAGTAATCAGTTGTAATCTACCCATGGTTGCAAATTAAATTAAGTCTTCATTTTGCTGAATGGGTGAATGTAAATTGTACATGCAATACTTTGAGCAAGGATTCTGGCAGGTGCAGTTTGGCTTGAGTCAGTGAGGGGTCAGCACAAGAAAAGGGAGGATTTTGGAATAATTCTTGGAATCTGGGCCCTTATTTCTTTGCATTCCTTATTTTTCAATGAGCTACATTAATTTTGCAGATAGACATCCTTTTTGGGATGCCAAGATCCTAGCGGTCAATTTTATGATGCATCTCTAGCTCTTCTTCCAATGTCTTCCAGTATCAATGGCTTTAATTGATTTAATCTCATTCTTTCTCTGCCCCTCTTCACCCATTAGCACTCATATTGAACCCTTCTACAGCAGTGCTGGTAAGGCACAGTCTCCTCTGGCCAGATCTGTCAGCACTCCAGCCTGGTTTTACCTCTCAACCACAGACATCCTGAAAAGCTGTAGCATTTCTCTGAGGGAGTATATTAATGTTCACATGCTAGAGAACATGGCAGCTAAAGCCATTCTTTAGCTGAAGATTTGTGCCTGTGTAACTTTGAAATGCTGGAAGTTTTGTAACATTTTCGAAAGCAGTTCAGCCTTCATGAAAGGGTAGGAGCCGTCACTCCTGAGACAAAACTGAGTGAAACAAGATTTGAAAAATATAAGATGTTTTACCGCTGTTTCTCTGCCTGGTATGGTAATCTGCCAAGATACATGCCCTCTGTGTGCCTCTGTAGTATTGAACAGAAGAGCTGCAGGTTGGCTTGCAAGGAGCTAGAAGAAACATATATGTCTGGACTTTTGTCCAAAAAGAATGCCTTCAGAGACTTTAATTTGGTAGCTTTTGCAAGCTGTGTTTCTTTCAAGCTCTCCCATTGCATCCTGCAAAAGACGGTGTCAAAATATCTTTTGTATATAAATCATGCCTCCCTTCAAACTTCTAGTTTATGTTTTCAAGGCTCAGATGAATTATTAAATTTTAATGTGATGGATTTAACACTACCATAATTGACAAAGCCTGTATACAGGAAGAAATCTGACCCAGAAAAGACTATCACAAAATTATTTTCAGTAAAAACATCAAAAAGTTGTTGTGGTGCAACAGTGATGCAAATGTGCTCTCTGGTAATATTTGTTACTCTTAGATATTAGAAGTTTGGATTATTTTTCCCAAACAAAGAAATCACAAGGCTTAGGAAGCACAGCTGTTAAGACTCAAACAGAGGTTTGTTTTACAGTCTAGATAAACTAAAATCTTTTAAAGGTTAATTGCAAGTGAATTTAAAATACTGATAGTAGTCTGAGTTGCGGATAATGTCATGGAGGGGAGAGGGAAATTTGCTAATGTTTACAAAGATGTAAATGAAGTGGCTTTCTGTAACCTTATCAAGAAAAGGAACAGGGAAGACTCTATTATCTGCCTACAGAGGAGAATATTCTCTAAATCCAGTCAATAATATTCCCTCCCCCCCATCTTCCCCTTATTTCCCCTTATTTCCTTCTGAATAATTTTCAGGATATATTTAAAATATGCTTTCACTCATCTCAAAATAATTCTATTCTAAGACTCGGATAAATCATTATGTTATAAAGGAAAAATAATTTGCAAGAGTGGAATTGCTATCCAGAAGTGACTAAAAAGGTTTATTTAAAATTGCAGGCTAGGTTTAGTTAATCCTGGATCTCCTAATCACACTTTATCCTTAATTCTTGCATCTGCAATTATGAACACCTAACAAAAACCCTGTAGTTTATTTGTTTAAACTTGTAAGTTTTATAGAATTATAGAATAGTTAGGGTTGGAAAAGATCTTAAGATCATCTAGTTCCAACTCCCCTGCCATGGTCAAGAACACCTCCCACTAAACCATGTCACCCAAGGCTCTGTCCAACCTGGCCTTGAACACTGCCAGTCTTTTCATGTCTTTTTTCATGTCAATACATTCTCTTTCTGCAGTGAATTCATGAAAGATTTGGGACTGTAATTTTAAGGTGACAAAGACCAAAAAATTGCATTGTGGTTAGCACTTGATAAAAGAGGGACCTTGAAAGAAATCCAGACTTTAACCTTATTCCTTACCTTTTACAACAGAGAATTTGCATACTACAGTCCCTCAGTCTTCATTAGCATCCCGAAACAAAGAAAGGATTTGAGAAGCAGCCAGCAGCGTATCATTCTCAAAGTAAACAAGATCTAATAGCTTGTATTTTCAAAGCTGCATAGAAGTTTTGATTGCCATTTAAAGGTGCTGAAGTCACCTCCCATTGTATTTTTCCCCTTGAATCAGCTGTTTATCCAGATTTGGATGTGGATTAGTCCAAATGGGGTGACTCTCCTACAGAAATAGAGGGAAAGCTAATTTGACCCAATCATATGGAACCCTCTTGGTTTTAGGGTCCTTGGAGCACTTCCAAAACATGGAGCACTTCCAAAACACTGAGCACAGTCACAGGGGAAAAACTGTTTATAACTCTCCATCTGAAACAGAAATACCAGTGAAGAGAGGGTTCTTTTTTTCTTCACTTTCAGCTAAATAGCTTTGAGGCAATTCTCTATGGGGTAATTTGTGGAAAACATCTAGGAATAGTGAGATTGAAATGATGCCAGCTTTGGGAAGGACATCCAGGGGATATCCTTGGGTTGTCCAAGTCAGGCCCATGAGACCAGCACTCTGGGAAGATGGTTTAGATCTAATTTCTCTTCACTCAACATATACTCAACAGAACAGTTCTGGATAGAACCTGGTGGGTTTTAAATTTTAGAAGATGAAGAGGACTCTAAAATACATCTCTGAGTATTTAAAGGGATACTAGTCACTCTTTATGTACAGCATTTAGCATTTTCAAATAAATAATATTAAGAGTTGTTCTGACTTTATTTACCCTGTAATTTAAATGGGAGTGTCATGGGTTCAGCAGCAGCAGTCATTTTTCTTTAAGTTGTAGCTGGCGTAGCACTGTGTTTTGGATTTTCGGCTTGGGAACAGTGCTGAAATTATGGCTGTTACTGGTCTCCTAAGATCTTATGCTAAATTTTTTTGCTTTAGTTTTTCCAATTTCAATTTGTTGCTTTTTCAATATGAGGGTGGTTTTTTTTATGATTCATTATCAGGAAGAAAAAGGGAGAAATCAGTAAAAAAAAATGCTCACATTTGTAGCAGTGAATCTCAGTAGTCCTTTTGGTCCCTCTTATTCCTGCATCTGTTCTTTAACTAGCTCTTGTTTGTAGCTTTTTTATTTTTTTTTCTTTTTAAATTGCGGCAACTAGTTCTTTAAGGACCTACTTTTGTGTCCATTTTACAGAGAACACATTTTAAGGACACATTTGTAACCATAGCCATTTAAAGTCTGCTTTCCTAAAAGTGCTTATACAGGCTGATAGCGTAGAAGTAAATTATTTATTTCAAATTGCATTGGCTATGCTCTTATTTTAAAAAATACCACACTGAACACAAAAGTAAGGGGTTTGTTTTCTTTAGATGCTGTGCCAAACTAATCGGGGTGAGACTTTACTCTGAAACATGGCTCTTTGTGCAACTGTGATCAGCCCATCAGTATTGGAAATTCAGTATCTTTGCATTTTGAGAAAGGCAAGATAGGCAGAAGGAACAAGTCCAGAGAATGGCCATGAGGACGACTAGGGGACTGGAGCACCTCCCATATGAAGATAGGATGAGAAAGTTGGGGCTGTTCAGCCTGGAGAAGAGAAGGCTGCA
>JASSUY010027530.1:12832-22980 GCA_032466535.1 Forpus xanthops | reverse complement strand
CCTTGTACTTGTCATGGTTAAACTTCATCAGGTTGCCATCAGCCCACCTCACAAGTGTGTCAAGGTCCCTCTGGATGGCATTTCTTCCCTCCAACATATCAACCGAGCCACAGAGCTTGGTGTCATTGGCAAACTTGCTGAGGGCACACTCACTCCCACTGTTCATGTCACTGACAAAGATGTTGAACAAGACCAGTCCGAACACCAACCCCTGAGAGACACCTCTCATTACTGGTCTCCAGCTGGACACTGAGCCATTAAGCACAACTCTTTGCATGAGGCCATACAGCCAGTTCTTTATCCACCGAGTGATCCACCTATCAAATTGATGTCTTTCCAACTTGGAGACAAGGATTTCATGTGGGACAGTGTCAAACACTTTGCACATCTCAAATCTTTGTTCATCTCAAATCTGTCACTAATGAACCAAAGCGTTCAGTCTCTAAGTGCTCTTCTATCTATTTGATATGTTATTGTAAAATTATTAGGACTGAAATGATTGATATCCTGCTAGGAAACATCTTTTTTGTGAAATTTAATTTTGAAATACACAGACATCATTAAAAATATAAAGATATAAAAAAAAAAAAAAAACCTTGCACATAGTTTTCAAGCTTGTTAAATATTAATAATTAATATAAATATGTTATTTTCTGAATCACAAAAAAAAACTCTTTCTTTCCTTGCACTAGAGATAGAGTTAGCAGCAGTATTACCCACAAGGACTGTAGCAGGTTTTTGAGAGCAGAATAAAGTTGGATGGTTGAAGTAATCCCCAACACCAGCCATCCAACCCCCAACATGGGGATTGCTGCCATGAAGGCCTGACAGCCAGCTCATTAGTGAATCAGTTCCTGAACTGCTTCTAGTTTTGACTTTGATCTTGTTTTTTCTTAATACTCTGGGCTGAAGAATGCAGTGGTCCAACAGGAGCTTGGCCATGCATTGTTAGAAACGTATGGGGAAATGGGCATGGGAATAGACTCTCCTGTACAGTCTAGTCCACAGATGCCTGTTTATCCAAGCCCAGTTTTCCTGTACTTGCGTTGGTATTGGCATGGTCTCCTTTGACCTGTAAACAGATGTGTAAAAGGTTCTTAAAGTGTTGGAGGAGGAAAATGAGAGATGTCAGAGGCTGGGTCTTCAAGATGGTGATTATAGCTTTTTGTAGGGTAGAAAGAGGGAAGCCAAAATGAGATTTTGTACTCTTAGGGTTTCTTGGCAGTCACCTCCTCCCTCTATTCCTATCCTTGAATAACTTGTTTGACTTGATAGGTACCGTGATTTGATGGGGAACAGTAAGGTTATCAATTATTGGTGAAGTCCCCATTCATGCTGTAGTAAATGACTGAATCTGACTAGAAAATCATGAAAAAAGACTCATGTGGCTGGTGAAGATTGTGGCTTTGTACTATATTGCAAACAGCCATAATCTCATGAAAATTCAAAATGCTTTCACTGATTTGTTTCTTATTCTTTTCCTTCCCGTTCAATATTCATCAGCTCCCACTTTACCAGACTATGAAGGAGTCGATGCATCTCTCAATGAAACCGCTACTACAATAACTGTACTCTTGAGACCAGCACAGGCCAAAGGTGCACCAATCAGGTAAAAAAAAAGACATAAACCCCCCCAAATAATCAAGATCATTTTTTTTTGTTAATTATATGCTGCATGGAAGATGATAGAGCTGTTAATTTCCAAGTGACATTCATTTGACATTACTGTTGTTTTTCTTAGCTAGGCTGAGCTTGCCAATAGATTTGTAATAGAAAAGATTTTTTTCTTCTAATAGTCGGGACCTGAATCATCCTGCTTTCTGTCCTGTTTGATTTAGGGTCCCCAGGACCAATCTCCTATCCATTATAGTTTCATTTTACTTTCTCACAGTGTCTCTGAAATATGAGGTTAATAGGTGTTTGTCAGAAAGTGGATTTGAAAATAACACTTCCTCTCCAGTGCTTCACATCAGCTATTCTATAGCACATATGTATGATTGCAAAATTGGAAGCTCAGAGGAAATGAGAGAATAATAGTGATGAATACAAACTATTTGACCTTTTTCCTCTCAGAATGCTTCTTACTAGAAATCATGTAGCAAGCTATTAAATTTTATTTGCCATGTCCTATAATCATATTAAAGTGTTTCATTTATGTTAACTTTGAGGGGTCTTTCCCTTTCTGCACTCTATTGAGAGATAATTTAATTCTGTTTGCAAAGATTAGTCCACATCCTGCTCTTTGCTTCTACTTGTTAGTGCAGAAATATTGTGATATTATTTGGTTCCATTTGTGTTTTACTGATTTGGCTGCATCAGCAGCATTCAGGGACAGGGTTGACTAATTGGAGGTTAATTAGTTACTGAGCATCAGAACCTTTTCATGCTCTACCCTTGTGACATTTTAGAGAAGTGTGAGCTAATGCATTTCATTCTGTGTGACATTAAGTCGGTTACTGTGGCTCAGCTGCTGTCAAGTAATGTGCTTGGGCCCTGATATTGCCTAATAGGAAAATAAACTATTTCTTAAGTCTGTTTTCATTAAGAGAAATGCATGTTTTACATGGATGTTGTAGGGATAAGTCACGTACCAATAAGCATTTTTATATGCTTGTCATACAGTCAGCCTTATGATTGATATGCTCAAGTTATTTATTTGTATTCTGTCATAGAAAAATAAACTGAAGTCATCCCTTTTATAGGAGATACTGGTGGGTTTTATATTCAGAAATAGTAACCCCATGCATTTCTGAAATATGTAATTTCTGAAAGATTGACCTGGACCAAACCTAGGATTTTTTGGGTTGTGACAGGACAACATCCAGTACAGAACTTGGATTCCTAAAATAGAGGTTTTGTTGAATTGATATAGCAGAAACCAGTCCTGTGATCTGAAAATGCTCCCAAGTTACACAAGTGCTTAAACTCACTACACACCTTTGTAGGTGCTTTTAAAGCCTTCCAGGTATCCTGTTGCTGACCATAACCAAAGCTGTCCCTGTTTGAGAAATGTGGTATCTGTCTCTCGTCTATACCATACCAAATCCTTTCAGTCTTGTACATGGTCTCCCGAGGAGGCTGATGCATAGGCTTTCCCAGAGCACACCTGCCAGACACCATGGGGATCTGCTGACAGTGGTGCACATCTTCTTTTCAGCAATTGGTGTATGGTGTATTTATGCAGACAGCAGCAGGCACCCACCTTCCATCCCACCACTCACTTTGAGGGGGGTCTGTCTAGCAACCCACTTTTCTCTCCTGGGGGTTTTCTTTTGTGAACTGGTAGCATGATGGGATGTGGCTAGAGGATTACTCGTACCTAGCCTGGGGTGTTCTGCTTTCTGTGCACTGTGCTGGCAGGCAGGTAACTCACTACAGAGTAAACCTACAGCACACCACCTCATGTATATTCTCTCAATTTTCCTTGCAGCATCCTCAGTTCTATGGAATGAGCCACAGTACTTATGAAGGTGGCAAAAAGAACCTATGCTAAGTGTTAATAGTTTGATAAAGTATTAATAACTGTTATTTGAGTATGTTCTCAAAAAAACGTACGTTCCTCTTCCTGTTTCACATCTTTTCTCTCTACTTTAATTAATTTTTAAAACCTAAGAGATTACATGTAATTTCTGACATCAAAAGGCAAAGGAAATATGTCCTTTACCATAATCAGGGAGCTGTTTTGTTTTGTTTTTTTTTTTCTTAAAGCAAACCAAGTGTTTAATTCTTTACTTGGAATAAGAAGCATTCTCCAGGGAAATATAGAAAACATAGTTCCATTCCCTTTCCTGAAGTTAGCGCATGTTATAGTCAGGTATTTTTCAGCAGCTTCTTAATAGGGAAGATAAATGTTGCACACTGTGACTCTGAATTGATTAAATGCATTTCACTAAACTTTATGATGCATTTTAGTGAAGCTTTACTCCATCCACACTGCGGTTGTGTTTCCACTACAAGCTGGCTTGCTGCCATAATGAGTGCTAGTAGGTAGGTGGGAAAAAATGCATCGCCATGTCTGCAGCTGTGATTGAGTAGAAGGGACTCAAATGCTCTTTTTCAGCCTGACACTGAAGAATACAGTTGGCTTTTTGAAAAGGTTTGTTTGCACCCAGTGCTCTAGTCTCTGGAGCTGTTGATGGTCATAACATCATTTTATGTAATAGCAGTATGTCCATGTTTTAAGAAAAAATAAATAATAATAATAATGGTAAAGCTTTGTCTCATACTTTGACAAACAAAATACGATGTTCAGATTTTGTTGTACTTCAACCTTTCCATCAGTACATCCCTCCAGGAAACAGATTTTCCTTAACTCAAGTGTAATCTATATGCAGCTGTCATTTATTTAAGACACTAGATGCAATAGTCATCACAGTTTAAACATGACTCTAATCATATCTTTCCTGTCAAGTGTTACTGTAATCCCTAGCATTCTTTATGGCCTCCTGAAGTTTTAAACCGAATTACAAACTGCAAATGCAAAGGGAGATGGGGCTGTATGGCTCAGGCTCACTCTGAAGCCCGTACCATTTCACCATTAATCTCATGGATGAGATACCAGTCAGTCGAATCAATAGTGCTTCACTGATTCATCTGAAGATGTGATTTGTCACTGTAGTTCTTCTGAAGGATTCTAATTGAGCACCAGAGCAGCAGTCTTTTATTTTCAGATCCTACTGCAGGTGAAGATTACAGTGTATATCAGAATCAGTGATAGACAACTTGTTATTTATGAAATTAATTTTACTTGATTGGGAAAGGTTTTTTTTTTCTTACACCTCAATACACAAAATCCGATTGTTTTAATTTTGCAACACGACTAATTAAGTGGACCATGGCAGGAAGCAGATAAAACTTAGTTGTCAGTCAGGATTCTAGGAGCTGAGGTCGTAACTCAGGCTTTCGGTCAGTCTGGTACCTGTCAAAGGAGAAGATGCTTTGTCACCACTAGGCCTGAAGTACAAACAACTTTTTCACTCCCATACCCCTTTGGAAGCCTAAATTTTTAGTGAGAGGTGAAATGCAAGATCTTTTGGAAGGGGCTTCCTTCAGCTACCTGTAATGGTCTTGGTCAATAGAGAGGTACTGTGCAGGTTTTCTTGAGTAAAAAAAAAATTAAAAAAGGGTTGTTTTTGACATGAAAAATAATTTCTTCATGCAGAATCACAGCTGAGGCACTCTTTACCTGCTATGTCTTTCTGTGTATACATGGTTGTCTTAGGTGACTATTTGGCCTTTATGATCCCAATAACTTATGTAGCAGGTTTTTAAATTTGTATTACTCTTCAGAATAGCTTAGAATTTATTTTAGTCACCAGGATGAAGGAATATTGTCATCTAGGTTTTTCCCTTCTCCCTCTTTATGTCTCTCTTATTCTTTCCTTGATGTATGGCAAGACCAGAAAAAAATTGCTATTGTAGGAATTCCCCCAGCGTGAGTCATAAGAAAGCTTTCTCAATAATTGAATTCCCACCATTACACAAAAAGTGTGTAGAAAATGTAAGATCATTGAAGCTAGAAATGTTAATACATAAAAAAGGAGAGTACAGTTGTTAAACTTTCACTTATAGTCTGATATCAGACCACGTTTGCAATCAGTGAATACCTTGCTTTTGAAGTTGCGAATTTAACTTTAGCTTCTTTCTTTACATCTTTCAGCAGGGTGTCTTTTCTGAACACTCTTATGAATACATAGCATAACAGTGCTGCTTTGGGGCCCTATAGCATTTAGTAAATGGGTTTAAACAGATGGTATCACAAAAGGCCCAGAGGTAAATGACTGTATTCCTCCATGTCTTGTTAGTCTGTAATGTTGCATGAAAAATACAGCCAGATCCCCTTTCCCACATGGATAGATTCATTTTTTATTTTAAAAAAAGCTTTGTCAAAATAATAATTAAAAAAAAGCAATAAAAATAAATAAATAACATCAAACAAGCAACAAAACCCCCTCAAACAAAACTTAAAGACTTTATGGAGACCCTAAAGACTGAAGGCTATGGTAATGTAAAGTAACTGTATAAATGCAGAAGGCTGCAATGTGTAGATCTACTTCTTATTTTCCACATTTTGTAGCTTTTCAGATGTAGGAACCCAAAAAGCATTATTTCTTGAAACATTTTATGTAATTTGCTTTCATTTGAATTTTTTTCAGAACCTTCACATTTTATCATTTCATGCTTGAAATTTTGCAATACCTTTTCTATCACACTGAAAATTGCTGCTGATTTTTGAAGAATGCTATTGAAAGAGACTTTCCTGATATGTAACCCTCATGCCCTTAGTCTTTCGTTTTTGTTTTGGTTTTGTCTCCAAAGAGACTTGACCTTTAAAGAAGCGATACCTCATTTACCCCTTGTTCTATAAAATGTGGTGGAGAGGAGGGAAGGGCAGAGCGGGTGTTGTTTAATTTGGTAGCTGTGGTGGAGCTCTATTTCTGAGCGATGTGACAAAGAGGGCTGTTCCAGGGGACAGTTGCCTCTGTCATGCACAGGCATTATCTGCCTTTCTGCTCTCCCTGCTTGCTTTCTCTTCTAAAGTTGGCAGGTGTCACAGATGACAAGCTTCCTGCTCTCCTGGCACTTCAGAAGGGAGTATTTGTGTCTGTCCCAGTCCTTTGGCAGCTCATAAGAGAAGACTGCAGAATGGAGGAAGCAGAGATGCGGTGTCTGTGTTCCCAGGACTCATCAGTTGGTTGGCTGTCCAGTTTGGCAGCAGTGGTTTTAACCCTGCCTGGGTCCATGACCAGGCCAGGGAGGGAATGACAGTGGCAGTAGTCTTTTCTTCCCTTTGGATGTTATAAACAAAAATTATTTTTAGTACTTTATATCCTGACAAGTTTGTGAAATACTGATGCTTTTAAAGGATTTTGCTAGTACATTAATTTTGAAGCATAGAAATATTTGGGGTGTTCAAGAGTCTTGTGGAAGTGAATTGTGGTGCAGGCCACATTAACTGGACATGGTTAATGCATAGAGTTTACCACAGTAGGTGATTTATAACCAGGCTTAGTTCACAGACTGTTTATGAGAAACAGAGATCCATGGACCTAACTCATCATTTTTTTGTTTATCTTCTTTTTACCTGGAGTTTCAAAAAGGAGATGACCTTGTATATTCCTTTTGAACACTTTGAAAGGGAAGAAAGAGGCTTTCCTCCTTAATGTTTTAGGTGCTAGGAAAAGGGAATGGTAACTTCTATTTTCAGCTCAAGAAAGATGTGAAGCTAATTTCTTATTTTTCTTCTCTCTTCCATTCCCCAGTATCATACTTCATCTCTGCCACTGCAGTTATTGGGTTTTCTGGGCAGTAGTAGCAAAGGAAATTGACAAAATAATTTAATGCTGCCCCATAAGTTCTCAAAGAAGGAGGATTGTCTTTTCCTGTGCCTTTTGGAATCCCTGCAGCAATGCACTGGCACTAGGAGAACTCTGTTCCATTTTACTATTTTGTTTAGATAGCTTTACAAAAAAAAACAAGGCAGGCAGTTCTGCTGGCTGAATTGAATGCAGGTCTTGTCTGAATTGACAGGTCTTGTCTACATGCTGAGGCATATTTTCATACTAATCTTTCATAAGGTCTTCAAGTGCATCTGCATATAAATGAGAAATTGTTTGTATGCATACATGTCTCTGTATATATGCGTATGTCTATGTATAGTTCTTAAAACCCAAATCCCTCTTTTTTTGTCTCCTTTTTTTTTCATATATGAAGAATTGCCTCTTCTCTCAATATGTAAGTTCTGTACTTGCGCACAGCAGAGGAAGCTGATAATGAGTTGGTAACAAGCTGCAGTTAGTTAGTTTCACTAAAGAAAAAGAGTAATTATAATTACCTATTCCACTTTGAGCAGGTGATTTTGAAAAGTAACCAAGCCATAGACCATTTCAAAAGAGGTATTGAGAGTTTGGGATGGCATTCTAATAGGCAAAATGCCATCTGCTTCAGCAATTTGTAAGATTTTTATCATTGACAACTGTAGAGGCATGAGGTAGCCTATTTTGGTGAAATGGACAGATTTCTGTCCATCTGTGCTTATATTGCAGCATGTCACTTGTACTTTAGATCTGCATAGTTCTGAGCCAAGATAGAAGCCACAGCAAGGTCAAGAGGTGGAGAAGCCTGTCAGCATATTCTGTCTCTAATTATATGACAACTGCAAATTGGTGCTTCAAGCACAACCTGAAGGCAGTCATTATGTCAGGCCTTGAAGCTCAGCTTTCTCTAATACTGTTTCAAAAGAAGATACTAACTTCCAATTAGCCAAGAGTTTAATCTAGTTTAGATTAAAATCAGATTCATTATTGGGTTTCTTCATTAGAAAAATGAAAAATAGATCTTGTTGTTAGAAGGATTATTGTTATTATTGTTGTATGGATTTGCATTGTTGTTTCTCCTAAAAAAAAAAAAGATGTTGCTTCATTCCAATGGCTGAATTAAATAGCTGTTATATTTCAAGCTTTTGTTTCTTTTCTTCATCCATGTATCTGCTTTTTGTTTTTCTTCATTTTCTTTTTAAGTTTGCAGAAAGCAATTGAGTTAACTATTATTAATTATTAATAGTCAGTCTTTTTTGGAGACTATAGATTTGACCCTAGCAGATGACCTTAAAGTTATGCTAGTTTTCCTCTGTCTTACCAGTGCCTACCAGATTGTTGTTGAGGAACTGCACCCACACCGAACAAAGAGAGAAACGGGCGCCATGGAGTGCTACCAAATCCCTGTCACCTATCAGACTGCTCTTACTGGAGGGTCACCGTATTACTTTGCTGCTGAGCTGCCCCCTGGAAACCTGCCAGAGCCAGTCCCTTTTACTGTGGGTGACAACAGGACTTACCAGGGTTTCTGGAACCCACCGCTGGCTCCTCGGAAGGGCTACAACATCTATTTCCAGGCCATGAGCAGCGTTGAGAAGGTAAGTGCCAACCACACCTTTCTCCTGCAAGCAGTCAAAGACATGGCCATGGTGACAATTAGAGGACTGTTGGAGTTGGAGGTAGTAGGTGTTGGCAGTGACATGGCTGTAATCCCTTTCATGCTGTGAGAACATGCCAGTGTGCCATTTGGATTTCACGCCGCATTTGTGTGAAATTTTAATTTATAGTTTAGAAAACTATAGGAAATTGCAGTCATATGTCCATAGGAATCTCTATATGAACGGTCCACGCAGGTCAGAAAGGAACTGGAAAGAACAGCCAGAATGATAGCTGCTATTCACACCAGACCCATCAGAAAGGAGAAGCAGCTGTGTTTACATATCCTTACATTTGGGTCTTGGCAGTGATCAAAAAAATCCTGGCTAACAGGCAGCTTTGCCTTGGAGTCTTTTAAAGAAAATCTCACCTTCTACCTATGGTTATGAAAATTGCATATGCATCAAGTTGAATGGGGACAAAGCAGGAGGTAATTAAACTGTGCTGGAGCTGCTTGAGAATTGGATGTTTTTTTTCTGACAGAAGAGACCATACCTTCTTTTTAGTTCTTACCTATTGATCTGTATGAAGCAAAAAAAAAGCAAAATGAAAGGTAACTGCTAGATATTCATCTATATATCCCTTACCTGCTACAAATAATTCCCTTTGCTTTTGTTGTTTTCCAGCAGACTAAATTGTAAGAGATTTTGTTTCATTCCTCAAGAAACAAATGAGAGAGAAGAGTAAAATAAAAATATTAAATACAAAAATAATCTTTGTTTTGGCTTTTACATTTTGACATATAAGTAGGAGATAAGGGAAGAACATGCAGTTTTTTACTTTAACTTGATTTCAATTTGATCAAGTTTAATTCTAAGTGTTTTTCTCTGGTATGATTTACAACACTGAATCAGATTTCCGTTCCTACAGTGATTTGGGAGGACGTTTGAGGGGCTTTGCACTACATTCTTCCAGGGCAGAGATCTAGTTATTGTAAGATAACCTCTAAGCTACAGAATGTTTAAACAGTTGCTTTACTATAAACTAATGGGAGCACTAAAATCATCAAGGGAATTAAATTGTGCTCTGAAATATGCTGTAGGGTTGTGATGAGGGTTATGCTGTGATCTTCATAGGCATTTTGACCAAAAGTGGACAAGGTCTTGTTCAACATCTTTGTCAGTGACATGGACAGTGGGATTGAGTGTGCCCTCAGCAAGTTTGCCAATGACACCA
>JASSUY010027530.1:0-12732 GCA_032466535.1 Forpus xanthops | reverse complement strand
GGCTGCATCAAAAGGAGCGTGACCAGCAGATCGAGGGAGGTGATCCTGCCCCTCTACTCTGCTCTCATGAGACCTCATTTGGAGTACTGTGTGCAGTTCTGGTGTCCTCAACATAAAAGGGACATGGAACTGTTGGAACAAGTGCAGAGGAGGGCCACAAGGATGATCAAGGGACTGGAGCACCTAACATATGAAGATAGGCTGAGAAAGTTGGAGCCGTTCAGCCTGGAGAAGAGAAGGCTGTGTGGAGACCTCGTAGCAGCCTTCCAGTATGTGAAGGGGACCTATAGGGAAGCTGGGGGGGGGCTCTTCATGATTGACTGTACTGAGAGGACAAGGGGTAACGGGTTCAAACTTAAACAGGGGAAGTTTAGATTGGATCTGGGGAAGAAATTCTTTACTGTAAGGGTGCTGAGGCCCTGGAATGGTTTGCCCAGGGAAGTTGTGAATGCTCCATTGCTGGCAGTGTTCAAGGCTGCATTGGACATAGCCTTGGGTGGCATGGTTTAGTGGAAGGTGTCCCTGCCCCCTGGTAGGGGGGTTGGAACTGAGTGATCTTAAGGTCCTTTCCAACCCTAACTATTCTATGATTCTATAAGTAAATCCAGTAATTGGGAAAAGTGCTAATTAGGTAACATTATTTTGATAAAATTTGCTGGGTTTTCATTTAGATTGAAAAATTGTCTTTGTGGAACACCTATGGGAAGCCTCAGTTCATAGCTTTGCTTGTTCTTTATGAGCTGTGTTTGCAAAATAGCACCGACATATTTTTTGCCTGTTGTGCAAGAATCTTCAAGAGGAGAGAGAATCCCAGGGGATGAATTCAAGGATGGAGTGCTGGGGGCTGCAGGACTGAGGGAGCATGTTTTATAGAATGAAACTGTCATTATTATATTTTCTAATTACATGTTAATATTGTTTGGAGTTATTTAATACAACAGCAGCTGCATCCTCTCGCTCAGCCTTATGCTATGTCAGTATGTTTGCCTTTAAAATGACTGTACATTGTACAAGAAGGTCAGAAAGCCCATTTGTGACTGACCCTCATCTGTTCAAGTTGTCCATACTGTGCACAAACAAGTAAATTCTCTGTTTCTTTATTTTGGTTGCTGACCAAACTTCTGAAGGAGGAGGGGGAAAGTAGGGTACATATAAATTGTCTTTGTATGTGCAACTTCTGAAGCACATCACTGTCAAATCACTATCTTTCTTGGGCAGGTTATATAGGTTGTAGATTAACTGTGACATGTTAAGGAGTACCTGGGTTGCTTCTGTGCTCATTCCATACTCAGAAGCATAAAGGGAGTATGTTTCAGTGTGCATCATTTGACTGTTCAAGACTGTCAGGATGAGGCAAGACAAGTTTGGAGACAGAGCTGAACAAATGTACCTTCTTTGCTACATGGTACTCTTGGAGGTCAGCACTGGCTAAGGATTTCTATACCATAACATAAATAGGAGCACCGTTCCTTCTTTTTTCTTTCACTATACCCTCTCTCTGTATTCTTATGGCATGATTTCCATGAGATTTTAATGCTCTGAAATTTTGCTACATTTCGACTGTCTTGCACTTTTTCTTGCCAACATTATCCTGAAAAATACAAACTACTACCTCTGTTTCATCTAGTTTTCAAAGGCAAAATCTCCCAGCCTCCTCTCCTGTTAAGACCAGAACTCTGAGCCACCTTGTTGGATTACCCCAGCTGATCAGCAAATCTAAGATGAATTTATGGAGCAAGGAGAGCAAGAAAAAATAACCTGATCTAACTGGTTTTTTTTCCCTCCTCAACAGGAAACCAAAACTCAGTGTGTTCGAATAGCTACCAAAGGTAAGAGGTTTGTCCCTCCATTAAAAGTAATTTTTTTAATGAAATGTGACATTTCTATTGCATGTTTAAACCAAAGCCGTAACCATTCCTCTATTTTGAGCCACTTGGTTGTCTTAAAATGTAATAGTCTACTGATTCTTATTCTTTGGTCTTGAGCCAGAAGAATAATGTTCTAGGGATACTCATGATTTCGACAAAATAAGCACCCCTTTGGGTTTGGGTTGTGTTTTTTTTTTTTTTTCCCCTCTGTGGATTTTGAGGTCTGCTTTTAGGCTGCTGGAACATTGCGAGTGGCAGATAGATGGACTGGAGACTAGCAAGAGCACTTGACTGAACTGTCTGTTATGCTGACATTTATTTCCAAACAGGGGTGGGTGGAAATAATTTAAATGAAGGACATGATAGTTAATGTTCTTAAGAGCGAGCTCTGAATGTTAGCTAGACATAGGGGAGAGTTGATTTGAGGAAAGCTTGTGTCTTTGATGGCAAGTGAGGCTCAGGGCTAAGACTGAATGCATAGCTGTGAGAATGAATCATATTGACCCGACATGCAGTGGGTTAATCACATACTGCTCCCTCAAAATTGCTGTTTCATCTTCCAATGAGGACTTAGTTGTTCTTCTTATTGTTATCTCTTGCTTTGTCTGTATTTATGGCCATTCATTCTGGTTGCTTGATTGTGTCAACATGAGAGTTTTTTGACTGACCTCAGCAACATAAACAAGAAAGGACTTTACAAGTGCTGAAAGAGTACTCTGCAGTGGTCCAGCACTACTTATATTGTCTTTTCTAATTGCATATTGATACTCAGCATAAAACCAACTTTAGATTTGAGCAAGCAGGCATTTAAAGTACTGTAGCAGCACATCAGCACCATTTTATTAATCACTCCTTTCAATTTAAAACTTGTTCCAGTTAAAAGCTGATGCCTTTAATGAGGTGTAGCAACCAAGCATTTTCTTGAGAAACCAGCAAATAAAATGTACTCAGCACACATTAAATTTTCGTCTAGTGAGGCAAGCTAATAAAAACAGGAAATTGAAACTGTGAACTAAGTCTTCTGTGAAAAGTACATCAGCATTACCTTTCTTCTGTTTACCTGGCAAGATTAAATGTTTGAATTAAGATACATTTGTATAAAGAAATATTTATGTACCACAAGCATGTATTGCTAGGATGGGAGTCAAGGAGTAGTCTTTAAAGGCTCAGAAAAAACTGAATTATTGCAGGACTGAGGAAGGGGAAAGCAGTAAACTCTCATCATGAATTTTCTGGATAGTAAGAACAAAACAGGGAAAGAATTCACCTGCCATATGAGGAAATTACTTTTTACTTAACTGTACTCTGCCACCCATCTCAAAGCAATGTTCAAAAGAGCAATAGTCCTGTTGGTGGTTGCTTTCATGCCTCCCTCTGCCATAACAATCACATTCACCCCAATGTCTCTACTCTGAAGGAGGGAGTATATGAGTAGCAGATTTCTTACCATCAGGACATAAATCTTGCCTTTGCCACTCTGGCTAAGGAAAAGTTTTTCTGAAGTAAATGCCTTATATATCAGTACTATATTCCTTGAATGTGAAACTAAAACCCAAAATGTTTCTTCTGAACTTACTTTAATCAATATGAAATGTGTGAGGAGGCAACTTTAGGAGCAAAGGCTTTTTCTTGCTCTGAAAGAAGGCATTTAACAGGACATCATAGCTTCAAAGTCTCATACATTCCTACCTCTCAAATGAGTTACACTTGTATTCTAAACTATGTGTTAAAAGTTGACACTGATTTTTTTTCAATGTTTTCATTGTAAAAATAATACCATTATTTGTTTTACTTATACTTAACATACTCGTGTATGCATATGTTCATCTGGTTGTGCTGATTTTTTCATAGTATGTAGGGTTTTTTTGAGTCACTGACCTGGGAGACGTCAGCTTGCATTTGTAATATATTCACAGGGAAAAGAGGACTGCCTCACCTTACCTAATGCACTCCATTAAAGCTAACATACCCTTTCAAAATCCATAAAATTGTGTAAACTTTGTATTCAGTTATAAAAGCAGTGTGTCATTCTGTAGTTCTGTGTCACTTCCCATGACTTGAAGCAGCCTACAGCTGGACACAATGAATTTTACTTTGAACATTTTGAAAAGGCATTAAAAATCATAAGAGCTGGGGGAGGAGGAAATAACATTAAAGGCGCACGTAAAAGCAAGACAAAGTTTCCCTGGTGGTGAAGTTCAGTATTACCTGAAATGGTACTTTTTCATTTTGTCTCATTCAAACATGGGGTGTAATTTACTGTGGATGTTCACAATCATGAGATGTAAAGACGGGAAAAAATATGGTATTAATGTCATGGTTTGGTGCTGGAGAACTTCATATCCTTGAAATTATAATCTTGATAATTTAACTTTATTAGATGTGGGTTTTCCCTGAATAATTTTCTTTTTGCTTAGGTAGTTTCTATTAATAGAACTTACATGGATTTAAATACATAAGGGTTTCGCATGTACCCTTCGCATGGATTCCAATTCCCTACCTTTGAGAACTGATGAAATAGGTTGTTTACTGGGATCAAACTAATGAAAGGCAGCAAATTTAAATTGAAGCACTCAGACTTTTTTAGTCCATATATTCCAGCTGCAGTGTTCTCATGTGCTTCTGATAGCAAAATGCACTGAAGTGTGAACTCACCTAAAAGATGGTGCCAGACCATGACTGAAGTATGTTGCTGCTTTTGGTGTGTCTTGAAAAAATTGTTTTTAGAGTAAACTGAGGGACTTACTAGTGTCTGGTGTATTAAAATGCATTGAGTTAATTTTTCATGGAAGAAAATATTGGAACAGCACCAGATTGAAAAGTAGTCTCCTGAGCAGTTCCTGTGTACTTGCAGCTGAAGTATGAATGTCAGAATGATTCTTTGATGGCCATGATTTAGGATAATAATAGAATTCCCCCTTTATCTGAACACCTATTTCCACAAAGCTTGTAAGACCTTAATGACTATGATTTCTGCCCTTCTGCAGATTGGACTGAATAGACCAAAGAGGTCCCAAGTTGTGGTGACAGGGTATGAAAGTTGAACTCAGTCTGCTCACTTAAGCTTTGATGCTTGAGAAAACTAGGTTAAAAATATCTCCTTGTCATGCAGGTGGTGGGTAGAACATACCTAAAGCACCATTTCCATTACATGTGTAGCCCATAAAATACATGAGCTGTGAACCTTTTTAATTCCTTGGATGCTTTTAGCCAATAGGGTCTTCCTCTGTTAACCTGAATTCCATTCCCATTCAGATCCTCTTAGTAACAAGTGATCAGCATCAATTAAAAAAAAAAAGGCAAAACTGAAGCCATAACAAAACAAAACCACAAACAAACCAATTGTTCTCTGCCTCATTATTTTTTGAATCTAGCTGTGAGCATTACCCAGTCACTAATAATCTATTATCCCACACATAGGAACTGAAGGAGGAGAAAAAAAATTTAAAAACTCGTTTTCTAAGTGCAGAAAAAGGTAGAGAGACTGATAGGTAATAGGTCAGATATTCATTAGGAATGGAAAGATGATGGAATTATACTAAGAAATGTGCATTATTTGACAAAAAAATATTATGTATCATTTTCTAACAAAAGTTCTAAAACTAATTTGGTAAGGCAGAGTTCACCTAGTCCATAACATGCTCGTAGCACAATGAGCACATGGTAACTCAACTAAAGGGTTGATAGGGGCATGAATAAAAGATGCGTGATTCTCATAGCATGCACTTCTGAGTAAAACATGATGTTGATGACTGATCAGGCACATCTTGGACTGTGTGAAACTTTGAATGGGTTTTCACTTGCACATGATGGCATTTCATTTTACAGCCTAAAATGTTATCAATTGCCAAGAGAATGAAACCAGATTAATATAGAAAACAAGGATGCTTCAAATTATTTGGCATTTAAATATTTAAGGGGCAACAGAGCTGTTACTAAGCAGTGAGTATATGATGTTGACATTTCTGACAGTTTGTAGGTTACCAGGTTTGAGAGTTACACTGATGCACATGTATTCTTTTGTTTTGTTTAGGATACTAGAGAAAAATATTTAAAATTGAACCAGAAAGAATGTATTTTGGCAGTAAATAAAGAGGCGGTGGGCCTGGCAGCTCTACTCCAAAGTAGTTAGAAGGAATCAAAGAAGCCCAAGGTTTCTCATCTGCATTTATAACATGAACTTCATCACCTCCAAAATTATTTTCCCTTGTGGTTTTGATTTGTATTATTAGCTCAGGCAGTGTAGAAGAACCTCTCTGTGCACGTTTGGTTCATACAGATGGATGAAAATGCTGTTTGAGATGAGCATCTGGAAGTAATTGTGAAATAGCAGAAAATGACTTTTTAATCTGATTTGAGGAATAAAAAGGTCTGGGTGGTAACATTTCAACTGCAAGTGTGCATTTAGTCCACCATCATTATTGCTCTGAATTCATTCCCACAGCAGTTGGGGATTGATCCAAAGGCCTTTGATGTCAATGGGAGTCCTTCCACTGACATTAATGTGCTTTGGATTAGGTCTTTAGAAGTCATAAATCTGTCTAGACCATAATTATTTCCTTGAAATTGTTCCTGATGATGTTTCTTCTCTTAGGGAAATTTGTGAAAGTCAAATCACCTCCTGGCAGGATGCTAAAATATGTCTGTTACTGATTAATACCCAAAACAAAGGGAAGATGTCAGATGCTAAATATATATGAAACAAAACTTCTCTCACTGTTGTTACGGTTGGATCAATTTTCCTACAATGACTTTAGCTGCACCATCATAATAGTCACTGGAGACCTAACTGGCAATATGAATGTAGAGACGGATGCAGATGTTGCCTAAATCAAATCTTTCTTTCCAGTCATTTATAGGAAAAAGCTAATTTTTTAATAAGTTTAAACTTCAGTGGTCTTTTGCATAATGTCTTCTATCTCACAAAGAGAAGATTTTAACTGATTTGCTGAGCTTTCCAAAGAGGGAAGAATAATATTAGCGTGTCGTATTTTGCTCTTTTGTATGTGAAATTTCAGTGGCTCACTGAGCAACCACGTATGGTAGTTCTGATAAGTGATACTTTTAGTTGTAAATAAAATATCGAATGATCCTTTGATGGAATATCTGATGGTAGTTACAAAAAAGGTAGTAAACTGGGGGACATCTCCAGATTTCCAGACACAAAAGTGATAATGTGAGGATTTTCATGTATGTGCAGGTAATAACAAAATCATGGATTTCAATGGCCAAAATTTTATGTGAGTAAAATGGAATATAATGTAATAGCAGCATTTATTTGGTAAGCTATATGATTGATATGCATGGGACAGCAGTTTTCAGAGAATGTATTTCCCATTCTTTATTATAAGGCACCAAAGAGAAATACCTTTTTCTTCTTGTTACTTGATATCTCTAAGAAACAAAGGGTGTGCTTATGGCACTGCCTGAGCAGAACTATTTATTTTAACTGTATTTGAAAATAATTATGATCAGAAGTATTTTTACGTTTCCAACCCCTTTCCTAAGCCATCAGGAATATAGGGTTAGTACTATGCTTCGAAAAGGGCTGCTTTTTCATGGAGGATTAAATCTAGTGAGTACAATTAATAAATCTAATTGCTTTACTAGAAGGCTTTGGTTTTAAATACATTTCTTAGTGAATATTACATGCAAGCATTTTTTTATTATTATTTTATTAAATTTATTTTACTTTTGAAAGTTTCCTTTTTTAAACTTGGTAAGTTTGCAAGAGAAACCATAATGACATATTTCAGTGTTGTTGTTTGGGTTTTTTTAATCAGCCATTGAATGAAGAAATTTTGCATCCAAAGACATAATAAATATTATCTTTCCTTGATTTTGAAATGTTTTGTTATTTCTTTTGTTCTAGATACTTAATACTGTGCAGCTGCTGTAAGCAGATTGAAATCTTGGGAACCTTAAAGGTTTCCTAAAGAATAAGGATCTTAAAGAATTCAGGTAGAGGATTCTAGTTCATATTTAAATATTAGAGAATGAATGTTGATAGATTCCCCAGTCAACATCTTAGCACGTATGCTCTTTTAGTAGGTGCCTGGTTTCTTAGGTCTCTTCCACTATTATGAATATTGTATCAGAATTATGTGTATCAAATGCTTTTCATTCATTGTTAGAGAATTTGGAAACATAAATGTAGAAATCTACTGTTTTTACAAAACCCATTATATATCTAAATCACTAGAAAATCCTTGATTCCCTTTATAATAGATTAAGAATGAAGCTATTCACTTGCTAATACTGCAGTGTCTCGGGTTGGGGTTTTTGTATTAGGTCCTCTTTTTTTCTTTTGTGTCATTATTTCTTACTTGCTTTTTTCTTATGTCTTTACCTTCTTTTTTTTCTTGTAAAATTACAAGTGTTTAAAGAAAGTAAATCCTATCATCACCTCATAGGACTGGGCTCATTATCCCCTTTTCACACAGACTGCCTATGTCTACTTTCATTTTTTATTAACTATACTATTGGATAAAATGTCCCCTTGCAACACCTGGTGTAGAAGAGTGTGTGAGATAGAACTGGCTGAGATTTCTGCCTCCAACAGTCTGTTGCAGGCAATCTTGTGTGCATATTTGGCCCAGGAGCAACAAGAATCTGGCTTCTCTGTGCAGCAGTGGAGCTTTAGAGCAACCCTATTAAGGGACAGCACTGTTTCACCTTTTCAAAGAAAGGAGGAGAAAGGAATCTCTAGGAATTACTAATTATGTTTACACCCAGTCAGTAGTTTTCAGCCAGAGTGGCACTTTCTCCACGTTAGTGGGCATGTCAACACTGACAGTCCAGGGTAGGGTTTGCCATACATATCACTGACTTGTAGTTTGAATTCTATTCCAGTTGCTGATGCTAGAAATATCCCTACATACTGGTATCTTGCTACCATTGTTAGCATCAGGACAGAAATTGCAGTTCAAACCAATGAGGTTGCATACAGTCATGCATGAAATGGTGCATTAGTTTGGGAGATTTTAATATGCACACATTTATTAGATTTGGAATTTTGTAAATAAAGCTTGTTTTGGAAGTGTTAGTGAAAACTCGAATGTCACTCCAGTAGTTGGTGGTTTGCTCTGTGCCCTGGCTAGTCATCACTGTCCCATAGTTCTGATGCACTGTCATTACGGGAGACATGGATACATTCAGTGTTGAAAGAGTAGCAGCTTCCATCCTACGCTACAGTTTAGCACTAATGAAGTAAAAATCATTTATGTGTCAGATTGATGCTGTGATTGCTAGTTTATAATGAGGAGGAGATGTCGGTAGATCACACATAAGCCAACACAGATAGAAAATTAAATTCTTGGAGAGTATGTGCGGCCAGTGATCACAGAGCTGGTGGAAAAAATGCCTGTCAGCAGCTCATTGCTATCCCTGTTACAAATGGTTGGTCTCACTTATATTCACCAGAATAAACTAACTTTACATAATCAAAATAATTTAAAATGTTTCCTAGGTTAGAACAATTGCACGAGCAGTTCTGAAAGCAGGGTAGAAATGACAGTTCATGATGGAGGACTGGTGAAAGGTAAATGGGAAGTAGGCTTCACCATCTTCACATGCAGCCAAAGGTCTTGAGGTCATGCTTAAAACTGCTAGAAAAATGGATCCTCAAGGTCAAAGCTGTTTCAGTCCAACTACAAAAAGCAAAATGTTACATCAATGTGTGACACCTTAGCACAGAGGTGATAATCCTTGCAATTATCCATCCTTGCATTAGCAGCCTCCTAACAGAGACATATCTGGAATAGAAGACAAAATGTTTTTGAGAAATAAAGCTGCTCGCTGTGCATCTGGATAGAAAGGACAAACAGGACTTTGTCTCAGAAAGCAGTGATGCTCCTTTGGGCATCTTGTTGCAGAATTTCAGCAATATCTAAACCAGAAAAATTCTTATTGAATTTTTATGAAAACCATTTACGGCCCTAAAATCAGCATCACTGTGCTTCTCCATATCTAATCAAACACTTAACTAAACAAAAAGAAGTTCCACCTTGTTGTCATGAACATTACAAGGATTTATTAAATTATTTGCTTGTCAACTCTGACAGAGTGCTAAGTTCTACAGCTAGTCATCTAGAAACAGAGAGCAGCATTGCCAAGTGTAGTAGCACTTCCTAAACACTGTCAGAAGTGTTACAGAGCAAGTTGGTATGGTTGATTGGCACTGCTGCCGAATTACTTGAATACAGAGATTGATACTTTGTCAGCTGTTTAAGGATACAATGGCTCTTGAACTTCAGGAGCACAAACTGCTTTCTGCTCAAATGGGAAGTTGTGTGCTAACCACACTGCTTCTGGAAGGACCCTGACCAGAAAGTTATGCAAACGGACATCCCAGGAGGGACAGTCTTTCTAGAAATTGCGTGGTTATCTCACACTTGTCTGTCAGAGCGGGAGGCAGTTACAGACATAGCCAGGTAAATTCTAAGCATAAGGAACAGATTTACAACCTTTGTGTGTGGTTTTCAATGCTGTTGACTTTGGAAATGTGTGGAGGCTTTTGTGACAATTCAGCAGTCCGGAAAGCACTGTGAATATTCTCCATGCACTTCACAGTGATTAAGGTTCTTGATCAGGATGGATTTACAGAACCCTTTACTGTCAAGGAAGTCACGAAACAGATTGCATCCTTTGCCACTTCTGATTAACATTTGCTTCATTGACTCAACAGGAAAGGTAATTACATTCAATACCATATGGATGCCAGAATATTTAATCTGAATGTTAAATCAGAGGTCCTATATTAGCTGACTTGTTACTTGCTCTTTGCTGATGACTGAGTATTGGTTATTCACACATGTAAGAAAAGTACATATTATTGACTGTTTCAGCCTCTCTGATGAGTGGTTTGGCCAGGCCATTAGCATAGAGGAAAAAGAAGTCCTGCTCTAACCTTCCTGTGATGGAAAATATCCTGAGGCAGTACTACTGTACTGACAATACACTACTGAAATTTGTGAGAACAGCAGTGCTACTTCCACAACATATTTTTTTCAGAGCACCACTGTTATGTAGGGAATAGCAAAAGCCAGTATAGTATTTAGGACATTAAGGCACCATGTCTGAAATAAGAGACATCTGGCTTCAAATAAAATTAAATATCTATTGTGCATTAGTTGTTGTCACTCTGAATGGCTACAAAACTTGGACCGTATATAGTACCCACATGAAGCATCCAAGCCATTTCCAATGCACTGCTTTCATTCCTTTGCTGCCATAAAACTGCAGGATTAAGTGCTTCACTGCTAAATTGCTATCATGTTGTCAACACTGGAGCAAGATTACAGGATGTCCAGTTATGGCAGACAGAGTTCTACTGTTGGACAATGGATTGCCCAAAGCCGGTATCTGTGGGCAGATTCTATGGGTTAAAATGCAGAAAAAAAGCTCAGAGGTAGCATAATCAGGTAGTTAATGGGCAAGTTTAAGGCAAATCCTCAGTTATGTGCCATCAGTGTGGGAAATTAAATGGGAAGATTTTCTGCACTGGCAGAGACTAGGTACCTGTGTCGTCATAACATGCAAATAAAATCAGAATGGCTCTGTATGATGAATATGGTAGTGAAACAGATATATTTGTGCACTTCACAGTATCATGGAAATGAGCCTCTTTCTGCAACAATGGATGATGATGATTATGTCCTGATGGAAAACAAATGTCATAATCACTCTTTACCTCACTGGTGTTGCTGTATTTCTGACTTTGCCATTTCAAGTGGCTACTTATGGAAGATATAAATCATATTTTTTAAACGGTGGTACAGGTTTCCCAGAGGAGTGGTAAATGGCACATCCCTGGAAATTCCAAGGTCCCATTGGTCAAGGCTCTGAGCACCATGATCTAGTTGAAGATGTCTCTGCTCCTTGTGTGAGCGTTGGACAAGATGATCTTTAGGGGTCCTTCCAACTCAAACTATTCTATGATTCTAGGATATGAAGATACATTTTTAAAAACATTTCCTGAATGTATAGATTTTTGTTGGTACCATCAGATAATGACAGGAAAACCAACTTGTTGTCTATTTGCTGGAACTGTTGAAGGAGTTGATTCTTGCTATTACAGACATGTTTTTAATGGTAGTGAAAAGGTGGCAGTGAAAGGGTGAGTTTTCTTCTATATGAGAAAGGGAGAGGGTAGGATTCTACAGTCATGTAACTGGCATTGAAATTTCCTCAGGATATGGAGGGCAGTTGATTTGCACAAGTGCAGGCATTTTTTAATGCGAATGTTAATTTTTGTGTACAGTGACACTATCCAGATTATCTGAATTGTCTGCTTGTTTTGTTGACTCATTACAATAGAAAATAAGTAGTCATGCAAATTTCAAATTAATTCTTGGTCTGTTTCAGATTTCCCAGTTTATTGAATTGAGACTCTCATTTGTGCTTTGAAGTGACAGTGCTGCATTCCCTAGAATTTTGTAACAAATTTTATAAGGCCTGGTAATTCAATGTGCTGTCATTTTCTGCAGAAATAAACAGATTTTCTCACAGCATTTTAGTTTCTTGCTTCTGGTAGTTCATAAAGATTTAATTCAGAAGGGCTTAGTATCATAGAATCATAGAATAGTTAGGGTTGGAAAGGACCTTAAGATCATTTAGTTTCAATCCCCCTGCCAGGGGGCAGGGACACCTCCCACTAAACCATGCCACCCAAGGCTATGTGCAACGCAGCCTTGAGCACTGCCAGCGATGGAGCATTCACAACTTCCCTGGGCAACACATTCCAGTGCCTCACCACCCTCACAGCAAAGAATTTCTTCCTCAGGTCAAATCTAAACTTCCCCTGTTTAAGTTTGAACCCGTTACCCCTTGTCCTCTCAGTACAGTCCCTCATGAAGAGTCCCTC
>JASSUY010027529.1:0-11350 GCA_032466535.1 Forpus xanthops | reverse complement strand
ATCAGGTTGGCATCAGCCCACCTCACAAGTGTGTCAAGGTCCCTCTGGATGGCATTCCTTCCCTCCAGTGTATCAACAGAACCACACAGCTTGGTGTCATCAGCAAGCTTGCTGAGGGCGCAATCAATCCCACTGTCCATGTCACTGACAAAGATGTTGAAAAACACCGGTCCCAACACCGATCTCTAAGGGACATCACCAGTTACTGGTCTCCAGCTGGACATTGAGCTATTCACCACAGTTCTTTGTGTGTGGCTATCCAGACAGTTATTTATGCAGTGAGTGGTCCATCTACCAAATTGATGTCTCTCCAGTTTAGAGACAAGGATGTAATTTGGGACAGTGTCGAACGCTTCGCACAAGTCCAGGGAGATGATGTCAGCTGCTCTATCCCTGCCCATCAGTTCCGTAGCCCCATCATAGAAGGCCACCAAATTGGTCAGGCAGGATTTCCCCTTACTAAAGCCATGCTGGCTGCCACTAACCACCTTTTTGTTTTTCATGTGCCTTAGCATGCCTTCTAGGACAATCCACTCCAAGATTTTTCCAGGCACATAGGTGAGACTGACTGATCTGTAGTTCCCCAGCTCATCCATTTCCCCTTTCTTGAAAATGGGGTTATATTTCCCTTTTTCCAGTCATCAGGAACTTCACCTCACTGCCATGATTTTTTGTATATGATGGATGGTTATTTAGCACTTCATTCACCAGCCCCTTCAGGACCTGCCGATGGTTTTCATCCAGTCCCATGGACTTGTGCACGTTCAGTTTCTTAAGATGTTTTTGAACCAGATCCTTTCCTACAGTGGGCCGAAGGTCTTCATTCTCACAGTCCCTGCGTCCATCTTCCAGAAGACCCTACGTCTGCCTTCCACGTCCCTGCATATGCCTTCCAAAGTGCCTGTGTCTGCCTTCCAAAGGCATTTGTCTTATTAGGGATGCCAAAGTAATTTTTCTTATTTAGATACTTATTTGTCTTTCTTCTGATGATACTGCAGGCTGTTGTCTGGTATTTCAGAAAAAAAAAGTTTGGAACAGAAGCCCTGTATGTTTGTTTTAATCATAAATGACACCTTATTAAAATTAAAATAAAATCATCTTGTGAATTACTATTAAAGTACAAGACAACATCAGTACCAGTTGATAACAGTATTTTGTACCATGGGGCTCATTTCTTGAAGGTACAACTGAAAGAGATATTACTTGTACAGAGTCATTTCCTTCCTGTAGCTAGCCCTGCACTGTCCCCATCCCAGGCACTGGAAATTCACAAAGAAATAAGTGGTGTTTTCACCCCCTGCTACTTGATATGGCAGATCAACAGTGTCCTAATACATCAGGGGCATATGCATTCACTTCACACAGCAAATGCAAGCAGACTCACTAGAGCGACCACAGTCTCCCTATCTTCTAGTCTATTATTTTTATCTTGGAGTAATAAGGAGAGATATTTTTTCTTAGGGAAATATCTGGAGAACAATCTGACTTGCTACAGGAGAGAGATAAAGGAGATATATCCATAACAATGTTAGTTGGAACAATAGAAGCACCTGAAGGGTATTGCAGTTCCCAGACAGTTGCTCTTTCCCAGGTTGGGCCAACCCCACCATCAGGTTAAAACTGAACAGGAAGCATTATGGTCTCCAGGGACTAGAACACTCAAACTTGCATCTCTATGGGATGAAGCTGTCCTTTCAAAAAAGGGAGAGAAAAGCTGGTGATACTAACAGATACCTGGGCCTTATTGCACCCTTTTGCATACAGACAGGGAAGCCCTTGGGCTCTGACTCAGGAGATGGGGTTGGTATTTCTTACCACTATCTTGCAGCACTGTCACACAGGTTGTTCTAAGCTGTTTCACACCTATTAAGGACAGACTCACCACTTGATATATATCTATGTAGCACTTTCATTCTGAACAAAATTCTCCTGCATTCTAAGAAGGATGAAGATTGTGTGGCAAAGGATTGTGCTTCTTGTGGTTTGCTCCTTTGCAAGCTACCTACCCAGTCTTTGATTGTGGAAAGCTCACCCTCCAAAGCCAATCCAGTGTTGCCCTGCACAGAAAGGTCCTTATGGAAACCAAGGGCAAAAAGGGCGTAGGAAATCCTGCTGTGAGCTTGTGGTGTTAACACTGGTTTGTGTATGCCCAGGCAAGCATGACACTGGATTTATGTGCCTAAGCTTACTCACAGATAGGTAATTTGTCACCTTAACCAAAGTTCAGCACTAAGGAGTCTGGGTCTCATGTCACCTATCCTCCAGGAGCATAGGCAGAGAGCATCTTACCAAAAAGGCAAAACTGTAGATTTCACAGGTGCTCAAGGACAAGCAATGACACCATCAAAACTGGTTTCTGCTGCCTGGGCCAGGAAGAGAAGAAATTCCAGGGAATGCAAGGGCAAAAGAGGTGTGAGTTAGCTGCATCACTCTGCATTTTCTTAAGAATACTTGCCTTTCTTACTTGGTCTATATTTCTTGCGAGTTATTCACACTTCCAGATTCATCAGTATTGTTAGCCACCTACAAAAGCTTCATTTATACTTTAGGATTATTTTTTCTGTGTAGACTGACGTTGGGACAAACAGAATCAGCTGACGTTTACAGAGTATAAAATAAGCAATTTCCTGTTTTTAATCAAACAAAATGACAGCAAATCAAGGTGAGAAAAAGCATATTCTTCAACTTGATGATATCTGGGCAGAGACAGGAAAAACTTTTACTTGCACAAACTCATTCTCATCTGTTTTCTTACCTCACTTTTTCCGAAATATATTGATTCTACTCAGAGAAACAATCCAAGGCTCTGCTGCAGACAGACATAGGTTCACCACAGCTGCTAGTTTTTCATAGTCTTATATGCAGCCTAATCCTGTGGGCTGTTGCTGTCTATCCCCATAGCTGACCTAAGCAAAGCAGTGTTCTGCACCTCACACAGTCCTGCTCTTCCAAAGCACTGCAGGACACAATCATGGGTGGAAGGCACAGCCTGAACACTGATTTTTCTACCTTTCTTGCTCAAAGGTCAAGTAGGAGTTGATACAGTTCTTCAGAGGAGAGTATATTTTCCATGAAAAAAGAACTTTCCCAAGGGACTGAAATGACTTACAGGTTCTGCTCAAATTTAGTGAATAGCCCCATAACAAAGAAAGAGGAAAGACGACATGGAAATATTAAAGTGCTTGTACCGTTGTTGCTGTTGCTTTGAAAGTTCTAATATTCAGAAGTGTTAAATAACAAGAACATGGATAAAAACTCTGAGGTAGAATGGACACCAAGTGACACTTATTTTCGTTTTATTCCAACCCTTGTGTTTGTCTACTGGAACTTAAGAAAAAAAAAAAAAAAAGGATTTGTTTCTAATGCTGTAGATAACAGCTTGCAAAGGATTCAGACAAGCAGCTCACTAATCATTTGATCAAAAGTTGCTTCGGGCACCTTAGTGATCTGTGTGAAATGCAACAGAAGTATGAAAACCTTTGTTAGCTATGAACCAAGTGAAATAATATGTTAAGTCTGAAGCAGTATTCTGGCAGTGTGCTTTTATGAAGGTGCCAAATAGGAAGAAGGGCAATGTGATTGAGACAACTAGAAGATGCACAACGTTGCGTTCCTGAGTCACACAGGAATAATACAGTTCTTTGAAACTTTGGTCATCTATTACAAAGGCTTATACATTTGTGTGTCTTCAGGTCCCATTTAGCACAAGGACTCTTTTCAAACAGCCAGCACATCATTGCAACCGATCATCAGTCTGTACGCTCCTGCACTGTATCTGTTTTGATTTGGCCAAATGGCAGCTCTCCCTGTATTCTCTTGCAGTGCTGGCATTGCCAGGGGCTGTTTATCCTCCTGCTGCTGAATCTCTCATCCAAAGCATTTCACTGTCTCTGCATCCATGTCCTCAGAGGTGAGGACGTCTCCCATTTCTGGCATCAGTATGAGAACAAGAAATGCTTATAAGTATTCTTTCAATGAGTCATGAATATTCTCATTCTGTCCACGATTCTTCTAAAAAGCACATTTTCACAGCCTGTTGTAGTGTTTAGGATGCATACACCTGCTTAGGGATAAACATGTGCAATAAATAGATCATTTCTATAGCATTTAAATACTAACACTTGTTTGTATTTAAACACTGTAGTCATGTGCCAATAAAGGTGCAATTTTGTAACTAGAGTGCTGAATATAGCTGACAATTTGGAGATGATAACTGTAAAAATGGCAGAAACTGATGGTGCACAATTGAATGTGGTTTTATGTGAGGAGGAAATGAGTGGAAGAGCATATGCATTTACAGGAGAGGAGATATTAACGTTTGGGTAGGACTCAAACTAATGAGAATATCCAGTTATATCTAAAACAAACAAACAAACAAACAAACCAACAAACAAAACCTGTATTAAAAAGGGGTATCCGGAGTCCAGGAGAGGGTTTTATAATGAATGAAAAGTGAGGAAAAATAATGAGGAAGCAACTGGTGGAATAATTGTATGTTAAAATAGCAGAGCTATTCATATAAAAAAGACTAATAAAAATCATTTTTTTTCCATTAACAGTAGTTTTATTTATAGATACAAACGTGTTCTTACAAGCTATTAATAATACATACATGCATTTTTATCTGCCTATAGTACACCTAAAGATTCTTTGTGAAAGACTTTTGATCACTATGAGATGCAGTATTTTTTAATACCAACAATGTGCTGTACAGATGTGTTTATTGTGGGAAATGCTACAAATCCCAAATTGGTAGAATAAGCACTCACTCTTCCCAGGAGTCCCACTGAAGCTAGTAGGACTCTGCATGACTAAGTACACCACACATCCATGATTTACACTATGATATACTAAAAATTGTCCACAGCTAATCCTGGATTTTTTTTTTGGCTTTTACTAGATTTTCCAATGCAAAACTTGATTAACTTGTTTTTGTTTAATCTCATCACTCATGATAGCACTTTGAGCATAAATACCCTTCTATACAGTCATACAAAATATGCATTTTTAAATAATAAATTTCAAAAAATAAAAATAAACTTTCAATTGCAATAGAGCTGAAACTTGAGCTTTGCAAATTTTCATCTCTGTCATGAAATTTGTACTAAATAGCAATATTAAAATAAATGTGCTGGGTTTAAAAATTAAAAAAAAAAAAGTGTGATGCTTTTCTATCAGATTGCAACCTAATATATGCTTCAGACAGATTTGGAAGACAGGTGCCATTCATTCGCTAGGAGATTGATTAATGGAATACTTATATTTTCTCTTTTTCTTACACTGAGAATTGAGGAGATTTAACTCCCAACCTTTTAATCTGGGTTGAAAACCAGTACAATCTCTGATTATTGCTTATAGTAAAAATGAGGGACTGCTCTGACAAATCTGTCATTTGGATGATACCAGTATGTACATCACAAAACCAGTCAGTTCTGCTCCTGCTTCCTCAAGGATGCATGCTCTGGCTGGACAGGGGCTGTCTTGCCCTCTCACACAGAGTATCCCCTATACTTTGTACATGACAGGCTTCGTTGCCCTGGGAGTTGCAGGCAGGACAAAGGGGAGCCCTGCAGATGACACCATGACTCAGGAGTGTCAGAGGTGAGGTGAGGAGAATATGGAATGCAAAACCAGCTGCAGGCAATGCAAAAAGGCCCTGCAACAAAAGCATGATGAAAACGTGCAATGAGCAAGCCAGTCATTCATATGTCACTTGTAGAATATCACTTCCAGTTTTCAGAAGTCTGAATAGTATAGTAAAAAAAAGGTAGAGATCATGAGTATTGCAAAATTGGGAAAAATATTCCTAGTGTTAACTATTGTGTGGCAACTGATACAAGATACAGTTCAGTCTATCAGCAGGTTCAGCTGAAGACAGAGAGGAGAGGAATTAGTTTGTGCTGTTAACTGAGGCTATGAAGTAATTTATGTTTTTAGATTCAGATTTAGATTTAGAACTTAGAGTCACTAAACACTGTCCTATCACTAAAATTAAGGGAAATTTCTCGTACAGACATAATTTTTAAAAACACTGTAAAAAAGCTCTCTTCCCCACAAAGTGTATTAAAGTGCCATAACTCCAAACTTGGTTTCAGTGCATCTGGTTTAGTGGGAGGTGTCCCTGACCATGGCAGGGGGTTTGGAACTAGATAATCTTAAGGTCTTTTCTAACCCTAACTATTCTATGGTTCTATGATTCCATGATAGTCTGACCATTGCTCTATATTTTAGTGGTAACATATCTAGTGTATCCCTTGTTGTCATGAAGATGTAAATCTTAGTTGAGGATTATAGCTTTAAATGGCAGTACAGACTCTTCTCATTAAAAAGGTATTTTTTTCCAATGGTGCCAAATGCAAATTTGGAGGTTCTTTCTTTCCTTCCCACCTTCCATCAAGGGTGCTAAAGCAGGTGTGTTTGCTCTACAACTGGTAGATCATTCTCCAAGAAAAGGTAAAAATAGTGGTAGACAAGGACAGCTACTTTTCTTTTAAACCAAGCAATACAGAGAAATATCCCAGCGTTAATATTCACAGAAAAGGAGGGTGTCACCTAAATTAAATAACTGACTTATTTCCTTAACTGCATATGAAAGGAATTAGGTAAATTTCTGACACATCTTTCCGTTAGAAGGCTTCTTGCAAGAAATGTGTTCAACTCATGGATATTTTCCCCTGCAGGTAAGTAACTTGTAACAGATTAAGTTTGAAAAGATAGGTATTTATCATTGAGAGGGTCTTTTTCATAACAGGATTACCAGATGCATTTCTCCTGTTCAGTAGCAACAGAACTTATCACAGGCTGTTAGTGTACAGAACAAAACGTTGTTTATATGAAAAACACTGACCTAAAGGAGTAATTGTCAAACACACCAGACAGGGAGCTGTCAGCTCTTCCAAGATTGTCTGGTGGGCTTTTTTGGTTTTGTTTTGGTTTTACATATAATTCCTTGCCAAGTTTTAAGAATATATGCTATCTCAGAGTATGACATGTACTGAAGGAAGTACCCTTGACCTCTGCAAGACTGAAACAATTTGAGCCACAAGTGCTTATGGGGATAATGACAACCAGTTAGTGATGACTAGCTCATGAAAAGGGCCCATACAGTTGCATATTTGCTAAAACCTGTAGGCTGGGACAGAAAGAAAGAAAACCGAGCTCCAGACTGGAACATCAGATGAGCTCCTGACTGCATGACAGACTGAGCCAAAGCCCACGCAGCCATGGAAAAACAGTGACACATTTTCTTGATTGGCCTACTGGGAATGATGAGCATAGCACACACCTGGCAGCCTGGGGACCAGTCCAGGACTATCACGCTGCAGCATTATCACCACCTAAACATTTTTCACTGACAGTACAATAGGCAAACTTTAGAGCTTAGACAAATTCTGAGGTTCATTTAATTTCACTATTTTTCTATTAATGACCAAAACTTCTTTGGCAGATAAAACCCCATAATTTGCTGGACTAATTGTTGGTTGTTGAAGAACTGCATTTTGCTACTTACTATTGAATATCTAATTTAACAGGTTATGGAACCTAAGAACACAGGAAAGAACATCATAAATGAAAGGTTGGGTGTTTAATTGCTTAACAGACTTACTGTCGTGCAAAGACTGTGGAGCTGCTGACCAAGGGTGATAAGTTAAGCCTCTTCCCTCTCTTTTTCATAAACAATAGCTGCCATTATAACAAAGCGCCCTCCCTTCAGCTTTCCAGATTGGTTTTGGTGAGTGTTGAAATTCATACCTAATGGGTAGAATTAAGAGAAAATCAAAGTGCTCTGTAAGAATCTAACACTCCTGCGTGTTAAATGAATGGTGTAAGTTCCATTGACTTTAAAGTCAGCAGGAGCAGCTTCAAAAAGAACACAAAAATACAAGACTTCAATTCTTCAAGAGCAGAATTTGTCACTGCTGGTAACACCTATGAATCACATTAGCTCTTCAACTTCTGATAAATGTGACCTCAGTAATGCACAGGCTGTGAGCTGGCAGTTTGTATGGGAAAATATCACATGTGCTTGTGAAAAGCTCCACCGAAGACTGAAAGCTGACATTTCTGTTTTCACACATTTCTGTTTCTAATTGGACATGACAAATAGCATAAATGCAACTGCCTTCATATTTCTGTAGATAATAAAGTAAAATTCTCATTTGATATTGTCCTACATCTAAAACTTTAATGAAGCATTATGATAAGAACTAATTATCTCTGTTTAATCTAATCTGGACATAACAGGCTCAGAACAGCACAATTACTGTGCTATTACATATATAGAAAATTACTTGTTAGTACTGAGCTACAAAGTAGAGAAATAGAAGACTGCCAATGGCACAAAATGTCTAAGGTTATAACTCCTGTTTGCACTGATAAAAAGCCCTCCTAGATCCATTAACAAATTAATTTCCTTGTTTACTCATGCTCACTTCCAGCTGCAGATCCTTATACCCAAGACTTTATATTTAAGATCATGGACTGCATGTATCCTGTCAAAGTGACTTTAGTTTGAGAAACAGAGATAGCGAAGTATATGTATTCACGCACACAAGCTATTAATGTTTTTTTTCTTTTAGTAGAATTATTTACCAAATAGTTTTTGATCTAATGCAAGTTGACAAATATACTGGACCAAACATTTATAGACTAAGATTCAAGATGAAATGTCAGGTATCATGGCTTGCACTTTTGCTCACACCTCAGTGCCTTAGCCTGCAGATACAGTATCCTGCCCAAGTCTCAACCTAAAGCTAATGATCCTGTTTTCTTTTGTACTCTACCATTTTTGATCCTCAGTGTCACCTGTTTTTATTATAGGTATGATTGTGATAAGACAAGGCTTCTGGCATGTCGCTTTTTATTCCAAAGAGTTCTTAAGGCAAGGACCAAGGAGAAAAAAAAGCATCAACAGACCCACATAGAAAACAAACAGCACCATCACTGAAATGAAGGACCTGCAGAGCACATTGTTGGATTTGACAGCAAGCAAGATAGAATGACATGCAGGAGGGGGTGGTGAGACCCACTGCCAGCAGTTTATACGCTGTGCTAATGACTTCTTTGCTACTCGGCACTCTTAGCCTCATGACTCTGCTTATTGCCTCAAAGAATCATGTCAGGAGGTCAATACCCCCTCTGGCAGGGAACAAAAACCTGCTATCTGCATCTTCAAAGATGTAGAGCCTCGCAAGAAAAAAGGCCTCCCTTTTCACACTGCACATTGTTTCTGTAGATTCTCTCTCCAGTGCTGTGTATCTGAGTTACAAGAACTTAAATTGTGGAGAAGCACAGAATAAGCCATAAATTATCATAAATCCAAAACTATAGTTGTAGACATTGAAATAAAGGCAAAAAAGAACAAACTCTGTATAGCGGGAGTGTGTGTGTGTGTGTGTGTGTGGTGTGAAGTGGGGAAGGGGGGAGGATTGCCTGAAAGGCTTACAGCTTCTAAAGATCATGAAGCAACAAAGAAAGATTCAGTCACTCTTTGTTGGGAGATATGAGATTATATTTTGGGTGTATTCCCACAGGTAATGGTTGGAGGAAATATTTGATTAAAAGTTATTGTGCAATCTGCAACTAAATTATTTTCTGGGGGCAAGAAGTAATGAGGAGATGTAGATTAACACTTTTCCTTCTGCTCCCAGTGGATATATGCTCCAGTATGTTTAAATATCCTTAAACACCCAGCTGCTTCTTTCTTTGCTCCTAGTGTGGTCTCTGTTGTAACTGCAGCAGCAGCCAGTATAGACATGGCTATGGGATTTTAAGCCTTTGAGATGATATTTGAATCCAGCACAGGCAGCATCCTTTCTTACCCTTTCAAGCACGTATTATACCAGGCATAACAGGAAGGGAGGAGGCAACGAGAACCACCAAAGGATGTAGCAACAAAGTGAATGTTAGGAAAACAAAACAGAAGGAACAAGGGAGAAAAAACAGCAAATTATTCCTGTTTCAATTCCTTTGCAATGGGGATAGTTCTACGCTGCCCAGAGGAGATGTTAGCATTAATATTTCCTTTCATGTTACCTTGACCTGGCTGACATACACCGGCAATCAGACTCTGATTCTGCAATTGTACAGCCAGAAGTATCTACTGTAGGATCTAAGCAGCCAGGGCATAACTAGAAGCAGCACAGCACATGTATGTCACATTGCCCAAAACCCCACGGCAGCATGCAAGGAGGCAGAACTGCGGTATTACAGGTTAATAAATGTAAATGTGTGGAGAAAAGCCACCACTCTCCCACCCCACCCTCCCCTGCCAAACCAGTATTTCACTGATTGTGTCAAAATAGGCATGTAGCAGACATGGAGTCTGATGGTACCATCATCACTTTCTCCTGGCAATGGGCACTGGGACCACTGCCTCACACTGTGACAGTGCCCAGCCAGTTGGCTGCTCTCGGATATGCAGAGGCCTCAGTGACACCACTACCTAAGTATAAGGAAAACCTCCCAAAACTGGAGTTATACGCCCTACAGAAAATCTGCTGCTTTATTCTTCCCATTCCTCAAAGAATTCTGTTTCTGCTACAACTTGGAATACCATAAAAATAACACAGAAGTGAGCCATGTAGTCATGTTACTATATTTCAGCAGATGGCGAGCAGTATTGTTCTGAATCTCTGCAAAACAAGAAGCTATGCCTATATCCTTGCAGGGTTTTGTTCCTGAAGAGTTTGGAGTTGCAGGAAAGCAGTGCTTCATGTAATTTTCTTCCATTGTTCTTAATTCCACAATACACATGTAAAAGTGAACAAATAAGAATCTCATTCTAAATGTGTTAATCATAGCCACATTTTGAGAACAATGAAGAATTAGAATAACTTGTACTTATAGGTGTGCACATTAACCTACATAAAACACATATGCACCTTCCACAGATATGAGAAATTCAGGTACTGATTTCTTTCTTTTATTGTGTATTGTGGCTAATTCCAGTGGAAGCCAATGTAATGAAGGTCACATATCAAGATTGTCAGATACAACATTGCAATTACCCAAGCAAGCAGCAACTGTGATCACTATCTGTTCCAGGAAGCAATTTTGAAGAAAAAAAGTTTTATTCACATGCTCATGAGCTGGCAACATTAAGAATGTCCAAAGCTGATGATAAAAACTTTTGGCTAAGTATGCTACTAGCAGTGCTATAAAACTGCAAAGCTGAGATGGGTGGTGCCTGCTTGTCAACATTCAGATTAAAACTCAGAGACCACGTCGGTATTGCATAGCACAGCATCATAGCACCATCATAGCACACATAGAATCATAGAATCATAGAATTGTTAGGGTTGCAAAGGACCTTAAGATCATCTAGTTCCAACCCCCCTGCTATGGGCAG
>JASSUY010027526.1:4758-19842 GCA_032466535.1 Forpus xanthops | reverse complement strand
TGAAAATCCAAAACACAGTGCTACACCAGCTACTGCTTAAAGAAAAATGACTGCTGCTGCTAAACCCATGACATTCATCCACTAACAATTTTATCAATTAAATATTGAAATGAGGAAATTTAGTAGTCTCTCACATCCTCAGCCACTAACATGGTTTCAGGAAGACTCAGGAGAGATGGAAGCATCAGTTCACACAGAAATTGTGGCAGGACTGAGTCCAGAGATGAAAGAAGAACTGTGATACAAGTGCCTATAGTTAAGTTCTACAGCCAAAGCAGCGATAATAGCATGATCCCTGCTTCAGACACTAAGATTGGAGTTTGGAAGCAAAACATCTTATTCAAAGTCAGCTGAACTGGTGAACTTACTCTCTAAAAGCAAATTTCTAGTAGTTAAAACAGTCAACTTGAAATGTTTAAAGAACATCATACAATAATCAAGTAAATAAAATTCAAAATAAAATGCTCCAGTTATGCTGGTAGCATTCATTCCGGCAAGGAATAGAGAGCAATTTATAAAGTAACTCATGATCTATTTCTTTACAATGTCATCTCATTGCATGGAGTGGGTTTTCCAAATCCAAGAGATCATAATAAATGTAACTACTGCTAGGCATTCCTGTATGAAGTAGATACTGACTGCATTTTCTTTCTGAAGTGGTTGTGAAATTAAAGTTTGAATCTTGAAAAGATTTACATATATTGACACCAATATGGGCCATGAGGAGGGATGCTGATCCTCAACTCTGTAGTATATCACCATTCTCAGAATTATCATACAGATCTGAGAGCAAATTTCAGCTACTGTTATCGAAAAGCCCAGCTAACTTATGTTTCTCCTTACTGAAGATCACTTTGTCTTCAGGCATCTTTTGAACAGAGTGCAATTTTACTAACAGGATGAGATTTTCAAAGGAGGATATTTATCCACCATTTCACTCAGTGTATTTCAGGCATACAGTTGTTCTTTGCAGGCAAACATAAACAAGCGCAGGCAAGATTTTCTGCAGGATTTTGATGACATACAGAGTACTGGAAGTAACACTGTTGTTCTCTGTAAAACACACAGGAAAAGACTGATGGCCTAGGATGGGAGCAAAGCATCCACCCTCCACTGAATGAGCTGATCATAAACATTAACAATGAGTCTTATCCCACTGCTGCCTCTGCTGTCCAATAGCCAGCCGCTTATACTTCAGCCTGAGGCAGTTCAGATCCAGCTTTTTCACCCTGCAGAGTGGTGTACTGGTCAGACTGTGCCCTGTGGGGCATTCCTTCCCTTTCTACTGGGTCTCATCCACAGTGCAGAAAATGTAATGTCCATTGGGCCAATGTGAGAACATACAAGAGGGAAGTTGTGTCTGGAGATCAAGAGTGCTATTCATTAAGATGTGTAAGATATGTACTTACATAATGTAAACTGCTTGAGAGGAGGGAACTGCATTTGCCCCTCTACACAAGTCAGTTTTCTAGCTACTGAGACACACTATCTTACAGGAAGCATGTGACTACAGGCTCAGAGAAGCCTGATCTGATGGCTGGGTATGAAGTGAAGTCTGGCAGTGCCTTCTAGATCTGATGTCACAGGGGACTTAAATGATATAACATTAGCTGTGCTTAGAATTGGTTGCAAGATGGCTTGACTGGGGATGCTGTGGGTACATGGAGAGCCTTCATCAGAGAGGTATATGGGTAGAAAATTTTTTAACTGTATGGTGACTGTTTGGAATGACAAGTTATTTTTCAGGAGCTTTATATTCCTCTTTTTCCCTGTTCCAGGTGCTGATATGGAATCTGAACTTGAGACTTGCATGTCTTGGGGTTTCAGCATCCTACCATGGAAGTCAAGACTGACAAATGCTGTTACTATAATCCAGAAGCTTTTGCTTAATATTGCTGATTGCATTCCCAGCTGTGCAGTCATAAGAGTAGCAGGAGATTCGGATGTGCTCTTCAGCCCCCAGAGACATACTTGAGTGAATTACTAATCTCCCCAGACACCTGGAATGCAGATAATGACTTTTGTATGTACTGCCTGATCATCCACCTGGTTAAATTGGATCATTCCTCACTCTGCTGTGGCAGAAGGATTTTTACCCTACTATTCTGAAACTCCTCCTTGGTACTGGCATGGCTAGATCCTTCAGAGCACTCACAGCTGTGCGGCGTTTTAACAGCCATTTCTTTAAAAAGGGAGAAATGATGAATTAACAACACTAGGTTAAGCTGATAAAACACACAGGCATAAATAACAGTCCAAAACGATTCTTCAAAGCAGCAGCTGACTTATGATTCATGATCTTAAAGCTCAGTGGCTTGGCTGCATGAGATTTCTAGTTGCGGGTTTGGCCTGCTTTTTCAGCTACAGGCCAGAAATACTGCTAAAGCTGGGACACTCAGCTTTCAGTAAAAGGAGCACTTCAGAGACTTCTACATCATATAACAGAAATCATATTTTTCTAGGGCTGGCAGGATCCTGCCTTCCTCTCTCAGAGAGGGATTGCCATTGTCTTTGCTGGGAGCTCACACTGCCTTCAGCAGCAGCCAAGTGCTTTGCTGGGATTTGATCCCAGATGTGCAAGAGCACACCTGCAGCATAACATGCTGTCCTCAAACAGCAAAACCAAGTCCTGCAGATACTGTACTATTGTGCTTATAAAGAAGCAAACTTTGGGGAAGGCTAAAGCCATCTCCAGCAAGCACAAACTACTACAAGGGGGTATCCTAGAAGTCCCTTTTACTGTGCATGACTGTAAGTCTAGGTGAAGAAAGAGACACCAGAAAGCAGCAGGCCAAAGGGTGAAAAAATGCATGCTGAGAATGTGCTGGGGGAAAATCTCCACAAAGTACTAAGCTTCAGAGGTTGTTGAGTCTGCAGGAACTGCTAAGCTCACAATATCAAGAAATTGCTGAATCTGTACAAGGGGACCAAATTAGCAATGCTGGTGCCTTGTGTAACTCAGCCTGCATCCACAACTGCAACTGTTGCTGTATCCAGACAAAGTACATGGGATGTTTTACACACTTCACACAACACAGGACCCTCTGAGGGGCTTTCCAAAATCTGACCTCAAAGCCACTGGTGTGGCAGTCCAGCTCCCCACTTCTGAATGTACAGCTGGAACTTGTCTCCCACTTTTTGCTTCAGCTGGGCACCAACAATAACAAATGTATGACCTAATTAGATACTCTCCATCCCCTCTTAGTGAAAAGGGAGTTTTCAGCAGGAAGAATGAGTTATCCAAACTTCCATGTTTGCTCAGAAAATAGAATGATGACAACTGGCCACAGTTCTCACAGCTCCTGTTATAAGTCCACTTGCATGCAGTAAAATACTGTCCTTGGTCCTATCATTTCTTCTTTAGCTCTCAAACAAATTTGGCATTCTGTAACTTCATCACTGCATCAGAAATGAAGGATCATGCAGCTGAGGTTATGGATAGTCTGCTTTACTTAGAAGAGATAACCCTTACATGTTTGTATTTCTGGTGCAAGATTTACGTTTCTCATTGCTCACGTATTATTTGGCAAGGCAAGATTTTACGGGTTACAAGTCACACGTATGAGAACAGGGGAGAGATGAAATCAGCAGTATTGTGCTTTTCTTATACCTCAAGGAACTTCATTATCGCTAAAGCTCAGGCAAGACTCAGAGGTGAAAATGAATGAGATATGGTTAACAAGTAACCTTAAGAATTTTACTTATCTTTTAAGTAGCCATTAAAACAGTTTGCACAAAAGTGTCTTTTAGGCTTGCCTTAACATAATCAGTTTTCCTCTGCTCTGCTCTGTGCCTAGCTCTGGTGCTGTTCCTGTTCTTTAAAAGGATTTTTACAAACTTGTGCAAGGAGGGAGTGTGGTCCATTCTATTGCTGCCTTTGTCTTTTCAAAGATCATTGTGTTGACAACTGACAAAGGTGCAAAAATCATCCTTCTTCTGCTCTGTATAAATCACTCAAAACCAAAGAGCATTTTCTTTGGTTTCCTTTATTTTTGTGATTTTATGCTAGGTTTTCTTTTCTAGTGTGTTTTCCACAGGATGTCATCTTCAGGGACTGCTGTATGAGCTTACTTTATGTTTGTTTATCAGATGTTTTCTGTAAGAAACTGCTAATTAATTGCTAATTGATAGAAATGAAATAGCCTGCCAGAATTCCCTGAAGCAGCAAGCAGCAGCTGAAGCCAGTGCTTTGGGGAAGAAGCTTTTCCAGGGACTGTGGGTCTAATGAATACATTGACACAACAGGTCAATTGCCTCTTCTCATGGAGGTCTTTGTACCTTCTACCTCTAACACAGCCTTGACTGCGCTAAGGATACAAATACTTCTCTACATGTTATTAGCCCCTGATGTTGCTGTTCTAATCCACTCAAGTAGTTTGCTGCTGAGGAAGCCAGAATTTTGGTGAAAGAAAAGGTTTTGATGTGATTTGTTTTGATGCTACAATTTTGAATATTTGATCTCATCGACCAAATGATGCCAGGGGCAGCCAGTCAAATATTTCAGGCTGATCCCTACCCTGTAGCAAAATACCTTCCAAAGGTACAAAATTCACTATTAATAAAAGTGCATTTTTATGTTTTCGTTCAGACTTTTTCACACTCTCCAGTAAGATCAAATGACGTGAAGCTACTCCTGTGAGTCAGGCTCCAAGGGGACAGAGACATTTTCTAGAACAGCTGTTCCATCTGCCGTATAACAGTATGGGTTCAATCTCTTTCTTTTTGACTTAATACAAATGAAATCAGTGCCAGACAAAATTGTTACAGGTTCGTCAACTATCCTGGAAGTAAATGCTGCCTCTAAGTGTTCATTTTCTATCTTAGGAAGTGGGGGATTTTTAGGATAGCAATGGGAGGTCACTGCTTGGAGACAATGTTCTGAGGTAATTTATCAGCCTTATCAATATTCACATCAAATATCAAAGCACCTAGTCTTGTGATAAAACCATGTAGGTACTTTGTGAGTAAAGGTATAATTATACATACGTTTAAGTATTCATTGGATGAAGGTAAATGAAGGTACAGAATTGAGGAATGATCACAGAATGATAGAATCATTCTGTGTTTGGGTTTGAAGGAGCCTTCAAAGACCATCCAGTCCTACTTCCCTGCAGTAAGCAGGGACATCCTCAACTAGATTAGGTTGCACAGAATCACTTCCAGCCTGGCCTTGATGTCTCCAGGGACGGTGCATATACCATGTTTCTGCTCAACCTATTCCAGTATTTTACCACCCTCGCTGTAAAGAATTTTTTCAGGCATGACACTTATTTAGAGATATATTTTTTCTGATTTGATATTCAGGCAAAAGAATAATTCCTGAAGGTCTGACCTGAAAATAAACTTCTAAACTTTTACTCCTGAAATGGAAATATAAACTACATATTTTTGCTTCTTTTTTTAACTTTCAAAGTTAGTCAAATTGCTCGTCAAAATGTCACATCAGGAGAGAAGAAGAAAAAATTTCATTAGAAGTGTTAAAAAATGCACCTGAATTTCTTTGTAAAGTTATTTTTTTTCTTAACAAAAATCAAAATATAGTATGAATTTGTGGGTCATTTTCATAAACCTGAATCTGCATTATTTATGGAAAAAGCAGTTGAATACAATTTTTGCTTACAGATCCATCTGTATTTTAAACTTACTCTGTATTTCTTACTACTAGTCCCTTTTTCAGTTTCACAACTTTGTTAGAATGCAAGTACTTCAAATTACATTCTCTTTTTAAGCTTCTGCCATAGACTGAATATTTTAATTTCATTTCTAACACACTCTACTAATTTTTTTAAGATTGCTGTAGTTGAAGGCCCTCACACAGTTCGTTCACTCCTCCTTCTTTCTTCCCCCAGTCCCAGGGGGATGGGAAGGAGAATAGAAAGGATGTAACTCCCACTGCTTGAGATAAGAACAGTTTAGTAACTAAGGTATAACACAAATCACTACTGCTGCTACCACCAGTAATAATAATGACAAGAGAAATACAAGGAAAGAGAATACAATTGCTCACCACCTATACCCATCCCAACCAAGCAGTGCATCCCCACCCTTCTGGGTCTCTACCCTCCGTATTTCCATCCTGGGCATGATGTGCTGTGGTAAAGAATACCTCTTTGGCTAGATTGGGACAGGTGTCCTGTCTGTGCTTCCTCCCTGCTTCTCCTCTTCCCTAGCAGAGCATGAGACTCAGAAAGTCCTTAATGAGACTAAACATTACTAAGCAGTAGCTACGAACATCATGTTATCAGTGCTGTTCCCAAGCTAAAAATCAAAACCACAGCACTGCATCAGCTACTAAGGAGAAATATAGCTGCTACTGCTGAACCCATGACAAAGATGCAGATTGTTGTAAAATGTAGCTTACTGATTACTTAAAAAATGTTGGCATTGTGTTTTAGGCTTGGGATTTATTTTGCTTGTTTGGAGCAAAGAATTGAAGTACGGAAAAGAAGGCATGGGGATATACCTTTTGTTATCACTGCTCCCATGTTGCGTGCAGGCTAAATCTTGGCAGATATATTTCCCTGAAGATAAGATAAATAAGTAAATGAAGCCATATAAGACTTTTACTGGGGAGCACACAGCCAGCTGTGCTTCTTTTGGATGCAGGATTAAGAAGAGGGGCCTTTCTACCCCCATTCATTCATCAATCAATCTCAGCATTCAGAGCTCAGCTAGTGCAAAATTGCCTAATAAAGAAGAGGCAAGAATCAGAGCTGGGAACTGGTGGATAGAGGGATGAGATGTGATTCCGTAGTGCCAGTAAGTTTACCTTTCCTTGGGATAAACCCCAGAGTTTCCCCAGCTCATAATTTCTTCCTCCTAGCAAACTTCTATGTAACATGTTCACAAAATATCTTTCCCTCTCTAGGGCTGGTCCTCAAGGAGAACGATGATACATTACTGAGGGTTCACTAGCTGAAGCAGCAGTGAATAAGAAAGTTCCTGCTGGGACCAGTATTTATCAATATGATGAAATTTGGGGATTTTATTCAGTTTGCTCCAACAAACAAGCAAAATTTGACATGCTTATATCCTGTGACTCCTTTATATTAATCAGATATTGTGATTCGGGGTGTTTTTTTTGTTGGTTTTGGATTTTTGTTTTGTTTTGGTTTTGATTTGTTCTGTTTTGTTTCTTGTTTGTTTGATTTGTTTTGGGTTTTTTTAATAGTGAGAAATCATTTTGTAAAAGCATACAGAAATGTGGAGAAAATGACAAGTTTTAAAAACTGCAGTGTGCATGGTCATTGTGATTTTATATCTCAAGACTCCCTCACCTGCTGCCTGGTGTGGAGCTGGTTTAGGAATTAAGCAAGTTCTGTTTGAATTAATCCTGATTAATTTGTTCCAGGTCATGGGCATTGAGCAGAGGATAAGACAGGGTACTAAAGGAAGAAGTGTCACCATATGATAATGAACACTGCCACAGAAACTGTAGCCTGTATCTGATTTGCCCTATGAGGTCTAGTGTGGCAGTGGACACATCAGGTAAACCACAGTTTTCACAGGTGGTCTCTCTGTTACCCATATTCCAGCTGTTTGACTTAGGAACTCTAGTTTATAAAAGTACAGAGAAATCACAGCTGCAGCTGGGGTCCCTGCAATTTGTATTATTTTGAACACATTTCTAAATAGCACAAAGCCCTCTGGAAATTCAAACCCTACTGCTTTAAACAAGACATTCAAATTAATAAATATTTACCTTTAATCTCTGTATGCCTGAATCCTGCCTTTTTATATTAGGAATAATAGCATCTGTCCCTATACTCTCTGCCAAGGCGTACACAAGAAGAAAGGAATTATCCTGTTGTGAGAACAGGACTCAAATTACATCTGAAAAATGTAAAGAATATTCATGTTCATAAAGATGTTCAAAGGAGCTCCTGGCCCTCCCTGTCTAAAAAGTTTGTAGTTGTTACCCAAAATGAGGAATTCGGAGAAGTTGACAAAAAGTTGAGTCCTTCAGGCTGTAGGGGGGGATTCTCCTGGCAGCTTCTGGATGTGAGCACCTGACCATTGAAATTAATGTAATCCTATTGACTTCAATAGACCTGGATTCAGAGAAAGGAAGTCTCTAAAGCTTCTGAATTCTTTTTTACTGACATGGGTCAATGGGTTCATGTTGAGTACACTTTTTTAATTAAATGATTGATTATGAATTTTCTAGCTCATGCAAGGAGAAGGCTTTTTAAGCTGCCTCTGGAGAACACTTGATGCAATATCTCATTACCTTCTGTTACGAGCCTACATACTGCCACAGTAGTCATGTAGCAAAGCAGAAAAGGAGTCATTCTGTTGTCCTTACTGAAGTTTTGTGGAACTTCACTCTGAAGATCTAATTACTTTCAGAATAAAAAGGGGGACTAAATAAGACTCTAGAGAAATATTTTGTATGTTTTATTAGAGAATTATTGTGTGTCGATTTTGTTTAATGAGCATACTTTATAGAGATGGGTTTGAAATGCTTTATCAACTACACTGGAGGTCAAAATCACTGAGTAATCTATGGAATAGGCACTGAGTAACAGCTGCGTGCTGAGCAACATGTATCTTCAGAAAGTCGAAGCTAGTAAAGAGGATTAGAGTTTTACAGAAGTCACCTGCTTTATTTTGTGACTCTGCTTTAGATGACTTGCAAGTCAGGGAGTATGTGATTCATCTTCATTTGTCCCATGCTTCTACTTTGTAAAATAGCCACTGATTATGTCTCTGAAGTAAATACCTAATGGTTTGTCTTACGCTTTGCTAATGTGCAGTAGCGGTCAGGCACTGTTAAGGGCAAGGAAGGAAGGAAACTTCAGTAAGCGCAGAAGGGAAAAGAAATTCTTTTGTTGCCAACCACCAAAATAAGAGAAGAAAGAACTACAGATATAGCTGGAAGCAAAAGGGAGAAAAACACATGCTCTGTTTCATTACATGCTCCAGTATCAGGAATAGAAAAGAGACCTTTCTCTTCCTCTGAAGCAGGATGGTTTACTCTGTGTATTAGGTTTACCTCCCAAAAGATTTTGCAAAGCCTTGTAGGTTTTTTTGCATAATACAAACAATAGTGTATCATTTTAGCTTTGTTACTAAAGTTTGTATGATTTTGTCTGCCCAAAACACTATTTTTTTCTTAACTCTGTAATGAACAAAACCTCAGTTTTGTAAGATCAGATTTTTTTGGTAACTGAGTTCATTTTTTACCTGAACTATGTAATCCAGGAAGGATTCATATATGTCTTAGGTTTACCATCTCTCTAATATATCTCTGTTTGTAATAAGGGAATTATGATGCTCTGTAGCATTGAATAAGTTGTGTTTAACAAATAAGAGACATTTAAGTGTACAAAAAGGAGACATGCAGGTGCATCTGTATGCCTACATTCACATGTCTCTGATTTTGTGCTTGGGTCTTCATTTTATGTCTGTTTTGACATCAAGTAAGAGCTTCCTTTGCTAAGGGCAGTTGAGTGCAAAAACATACACTCTACAGTGTTGTCTTTGTATGCAGTATGGATGCTGTCATGTTAGTTTCTTGCTTCTTGTTCTTCAGGTCTCTGGCGGGGTCCTGGTATCTCTGCCCACTCCATTGTGGCCTTTCTTGCACAGAACCCCCGTGGCAGTGCTTCCGTGTCTTCTCCAGGGACTGCATGTGCTGTGGCAGGAGAACATGCTGATGTAAACCTCCTGGTATGAATAAATGCAGATCTGCGGGAGCAGAACTTCATGAGCAGGAAGGGAGAGGGAGAGTGGGATGCTGCCTTGTGTCTTCGTTCTTTTCTGGCATAAACAGACATAGAGAAGTAGAAGGCTTCAGCTGTAGCAGGTCATTCTGCTATGGCATCTTGTTTTCCCTAGAAATAATTGCAGTGATGCAAGTTTAGAGCCATTCATCCTCAGGTTTGATGACTTTGGTCAAAGTAGTTGGATGCATTTAAAAGGACAACTACAAAAAGCACAACTTTGCAACATCTGCAAAGGATTTGTAAAATGCGGAAATTTCACTTGGCTTTGCACATGCTGCCCACTGTAAATAAGCACAGTGTTGATGTTAGATTTTGGACCAGATATCATGCTTGGATACACTCTTTTGGACTGGGGCCACCTGTGTGTTCTGTTAGTAAACACCTGGTTTACGCTGCAAACTTTTAAAAGTACAGTCTTCAACACTGTGATGTGGGTCCTCGTTTCATAGTCTTGGAACAGATTGTGCTTGGGATATTGATTTTATCCCAGTGTTTGATGCTTTGTTTACAATCAATTCATGGCTATCAAAACATTTGATGAAAACATATTCAGATTTTCTGCTTTTATAATTCATGACATTGTTTTCCATGTGCTTGAGATGCACTGCGTCTGTTCCCTTTCCTATGTGAGCGACAGTTCTGCAGTGCACAGAGCTGCTAACAAAAGGTTATTGTTGACAGTTCAGTCAAAATATAAAGTTCTTACAGCTTTTAAGCATGTAAAGATGTTTAATTTGTTTTTAATTAGCATTTTGGTGCTTAACTTGTAATGGGATTTTTAAAAATGTATTATCTTGTAAAGCAAGCTGGAATAATGAGCTTTAATTGTGGATGCTTTGCATGCTAGAAGGTTCATCCAGTGCTCCTATGCAGTTACTAACTTATTCTTTTAGGAATACTGCTATGTTGTGTAGGAAATAAAACAACACAGCAACAATGAAATCTAAAATAACCCATTAGCAGTAAAGTATCTGGTAAAAAAGAAAATCCTGCAGTATTACCAGAAGCAATGGACAAAGGTAGATCTAAAATTTAGATTGGCAGGGCACAGTGAGCTATGTGCCCTGAAGTACACTCAGCCAACTAAATCTGACATCAGGATTTTGTCTTGGGAATGTATCTAGCCGTTAAAGAAAAAATAAAGGACCAAACATCTTGATTCGACCTTTTGTAGCTCTCCACATGATGTTGAAGCTTTAAAACTGTTCAGGGCTACCATCACTGTTCTGATGCTGTGCTGTTCTTCATCCACCCAAGCACATGGCATATGAGAGAGCAGCACAGACCTATCTGCCCTGGCCCTACACCATGCTTGGGGCATCATCTCGAAGGGCAGCTGAGGCTCTGCAGCTGGGACAAGCATCTTGAGTTAGCTTCCTCCTGCCTCCTAGTCTGTTGCTTCATCATTCAGACTGCAACGCCAAGTTTTCTGGCCATCTGCATACCTTCTGCTTCAGCCAGCACATGTGTTTCATGTAAGCCATCTGAAGAGCTGTGAGTTATTATTCATTTTCTGCCCAGATGGTTGTAAACAGAGAGACATGGTAGAATCCTACATTCATCATTTTTCATCCTGGTGGAATCTAGGCCCATAATTTTTCCAGCAAAAAGTTTTTCTTTGTTATAAATCACTGCACTCACATTCCATATTTAACGTAAAGATTCACAAATAGGCGTCACAAATGGCATATTAGACAAGCACATCTTTCAAAAGAGACAAATGCTGAGAAGTAGATAAGGGACATGCTTAAGGAGTTTAGTAGTTAAAAAGAAATATCTCAGATATCACAGTTAAATAAAAAAAAAATGGAAAGATGCAAACTAGGTGTAAATCAGCAGGTGGCTGTTTCATCAGAGAGTGGGAATTTCCATTGGCACTTCTTGGCTGCTGCCTATGCCTGACAACATGGCATGGGACAGCTTCTTTGTATAGCCTAGAAATATTATACCAGACCCTGATTTAAAAAAATGTGTGTAAACAGAATATTTGAAGTTTTGAAATTTGTTTCCTTTTTATATAAAAATATTAAACTACATTCTTCTTGGATTCCTGTATAGTTCTAGTTGAAGCTAGAACAATTATTTTAATTCTATTATTTTGAAAACAAATCACATCTAAGTACGTGAAAATTCTAATATTATCCACACTTATACTGTGGAATATTTTATAACATACTAAATTATAAAATGTTAAAAATTACTGGAAGAGAAGAATAATCCAGTTTGCTGTCAACAGTGGGATTGATGGTAAAAGCATAAACACATGGACTGCAGAACAAGTACGGTAGTGAAGAGCGGGTGCAAAGTAGGAGAATTACTCTTAGGTGCCCTTTTCTTCCTTTATACAATCATTAGAACAACATTCCCTTGCTCTAAATCTTCTGTAAGACAAGTATGATTTTTTTTGGGTCGCAACAAGATCAGTCTCAAATGACAATACTTTATTTCCATTTGAGCTTTCAGTACACAATTAGTTAAATTCCATATTACTCCTACCAGGTAATATAAATGCCATAATGCTTGGAAAATAAATTCCAAAAAGAGTTTTCTTATTTCTAAGCAATGCTTATACATTTTATTTTAAATATCATTTTGACCTCCTTTCATTGTAGATACATTGCGGGCCTAAAATGTAGAAGTTATATGTATTGCTATGCATGGTTTTTAAATGACACTTTTGTTCATCGTCTGCCACATTGGTTCACAGCCAGTATCCAGCAGTGAGCTTTAGGATTAATGAAGAAGTACTGAATGTTTCCACAGCTGTTTAACTTGTTGCTTTATTTCTCCTTTCGCATTAATATTATCATCCTGCAGCATCCGTTATTAATAAGCATAATGTGTGTGCTGGATGCAGCACACATTGCTGTTCATAATAACAACAACAACATAGTACATCACAAGCTTCTGAAAGAATGAGACAAAGCCACTCCAGCTAACACATCACATATTTTTTGCTCTCTTGAGGCTCTCACAGAGCAGTGTGAGGCTTCTTGGGAGCTGAGGAAAGTCAGCAGCACCTCTCATGTAAACGCTTCAGCTGAAGGTTCATCCCCTGCCTCCATCTCCAATCACAGCCAGCAGCAACCCAGCTGTTGTTACCTGGTAGGTTATCTATCTCAAAACCTGAGCATCTTTAACCAGTGAAGCACTTCCAGCACTCCTCAGCTGACACGCTGATTATTCATAGAATCTCAGATTTGCTGTTTAACAAAAAGGAAATGCAAAATCATGGTCGATGATACAAACAAAACTGGTTAACAGAAAATAATGATGCAATACTTGTTTGAAGCCTTGCCAATAACAGATGACACTCCTAAGAAGTATGGAAGACTGAATTTTCAGTAGTGATTCTGTTTGTTATAAATGACCAAATTTTCCCCAGTTGTCCTGCCTTGCTCATTATCATAACGCTTTCCATTTCTGCATCGTATTTCTGAGGAGCAACAGTCAAAGAAAACATTTTTGTCTTCAGTCTCCTCACCTGCTTTACGAGAAATACCTCAGTATTACTCAGCGCAGCTTCAAAAAATATCAGCAAACCATTGGATTTGCAGTCATTTTGGGGGATTTGGAAAATAACATTTGAAAATATTTTCAAAGTATATTCAGACTTTGTGAGATTCTTAATAGTAAACCATCTGAGATGACAGAAAGGTATTTTGATGGAAGATGGTCTGTGCGTTATTAGAGCATGCATCACGTCCTCCAGCTGAAAGTAGTCAATTAATTTAGGCTTTTTTTTTTTAACTCTGGAAAGCCCTGCCTCTATTTTTTATAATATGGAATGTCTGGACTCCACAATACCTTCAGAAGCTGCAAGTCTTCTGTCTTTCATGGTACAATGTAGTCGTGATAACACAAGTCAAATGTAAGACTTCTTTTGTCTGCAGAAAGTGGGAATTTTCACAGCCCTCCACCATGTTTAGGAACTATGTGAACAATATGAATCTAGCAAGCATGGAATTTTCCTCTGCTGATTTTAGCAGAAAATCAAAATAACAATCTCCTTTATTAATTAATTTATTTATTTGCTTATTTTTTGTGCTTTACTGCTGTTCACTAAGCAAAACTTGATCCTAAAAACTGAGAACCTAGAAAAAGATATTTCTTCATACGCTACCCCTATGACTGCGTCCAAAGCTACTAAAGAAAGATCTATTCAAGGGGCTGCCATTATTGCTAATTACAATCTTCTCTCTAAATGATGGAGAAGTTGAAGTCTGCTTCCAGAAATATCTGTAGGATAAAATTCCAACATCCCCAAAATTGCAAAATCCATAAAATCGTGAAAGCACAGGAGAAAGTGAATCAGGGGCTGCTATTTGCTGTTTCTCCCAGTAAAAGAACAAAGAGCATCAAAGAAAACCAAGAGGATGCATATTCCAAACACACTTCTGAGAGCCTGGAATGTGGATGGTCTGGCTGCAGAATGTTTTGATGCTAAGATTTTGCCTGGACTCATGGGAGACTGAACAAGCCTAGGAAAAAAGCAGCTCATTAAGGGTTTACTGAATACAGAGGCACCACACTGGGCTTATAAGTCCTGAGACTGTGATCAACATAGAATCATAGAATAGTTAGGGTTGGAAAGGACCTTAAGATAATTTAGTTGCAGCCCCCTTGCCAGGGGAAGGGACACCTCACGCTAAACCATGTCGCCCAAGGCTATGTCCAACTCAGCCTTGAACACTGCCACTGATGGAGCATTCACAACTTCCCTGGGCAACCCATTCCAGTGCCTCACCACCCCTACAGTAAAGAAATTCTTCCTCATATCATATTCAACATACCCACATGCTCACCTATGTCTGTATTCTTCTTCAGTCACCTGCTCTGGAACACAGTCAGAGAGAGGATATTGAGCTGTACAGACCAGATCTTTGGTCTGATTTGCTGTGGCCTTTCATTCTTCTTCTAATAATTCTAAATTGTGGCAAAAATGCTGACACTGCAAAATTTACAATAAGCTTAAGTAGCATAACATATCTTTCATATAGAGAAATCATTTTTTATATAAAGCTCTCTATATATTGTATATAGGTTTGGTTACTGTTTATAGGCAAACAGCATCTATATAGTTGAATAATAATAATTTCTAAAAATGCTGTAATAACACAGAAGCATTTTATTATGTTAGTTTTACAGAACTTCCATTTATTTAAATTGCTCATATTCAAATGCAATTGATTGTATACCCATAACATTAATTATAAAGTTAAAATCAGAATTTAATATATCAGTAATTATAAGCAATAATAAAGAAAAAGGATCAACATGTGTCGTGGTTTGAGGCGTAAATCAATCTGCCTGCCCACTCACTCCTCCCAACCTTCCTTCCCCCCCACTTTACGGG
>JASSUY010027525.1:0-49614 GCA_032466535.1 Forpus xanthops | reverse complement strand
CAACCTGTGGGAGTTGCATTCTTTTGATTCTCCTTCCCATTTCCCCGGGACTGGGGAAGAAAGAGGGGGGGGGGTGCGCAGAACTGTTTGAGGGGCCTCAAACTACAACAGAATGTCATACCAGAAGACAATGTTTGTTCTTAAACCTTTATTCACCCCTAAACCGTAAACCTGATAAGGAATTTTCATGTGAAGTACACTAAAAAACAAATGGGTTTCATTTATTTTGGGTTTTACTTTTTTCTTTTTCTCCTGGAGTTTTGACTTTTATAGATAACATATTCTTCTATGTTGAGCACATGGGATTTGTCTAAAAACATTCTTCTTTTTCTGTGCTTTGTAAATGCAAGTGAATATTCCCTCATGCATCACAAATATTTGGAATAATTATATAGATTATGGTATGCATATAAGTGTGAATTCAGATAACCAAACCAGTGCTATGGATTTTTAGCTACATCAAAAAATGTGTTAATGTTAAGAAGTAGAAGGGTCTGTTTTACTGACACAAAGAGCATCTTGGTATAAATTGATCCTTAATAAATTTAAGCTGGCAATTAAAAGATAATGTCTAACCTTTAGATGGCTGAGGTTCTGGAGCTGTAGTATAATCACTGGGTAAAATTAAATCAAGTTTAATATATTTCTAAAACACCTCAAAAATAAGTGGTTTTGATAGTGTCAGGGTGAAGTCATTGAGCCAGGAGTTGTGCTTTTTTATAGCTCCGCAAGGTCAAAAGGGACAACCTTTTACATTAGAAGCAAGTTGTTATGACTCAGGAGAATAACTGATGGTCTAACTAAAAAAGTTAGTAAAACTAGTTCATAAGAAAGGCTCTGGGCACATCTAAACCTGCCAACTGAAGTATATAGATTGGTGGAAGAGTAAAAAATACAGGTGCAGGAGCAATATCCTGGGAAGCATGGCAACACCAGGAAAAGGAAAAATCAGGGAGGTTTTTGCTTCAGCCTTATAATCTTTTGCCCAGGTAAATTCTCTGAAGTTTCTTGTTCTGTTAGCATTTCATTTCTAACCTACCACTTAAGTATATGACACAAAATCATTAACAATTCTCTCTTGTTTTCCTTAGACACTGATTGTTTTAGGAGCAGGTGCATCCTGCTTCAAAGAGCTCTGAAATCAAAGGAGAAACTTTCATTGTTTTCATTAAGCTTTGGCAAAAACACTGTGGGGACTGTTCTTGCAGTGTAAGATAAATAGTGGACTGAAAGATACTTTCCTTTTAGTAGAGCTGGTTTTTGTGAGCTTGCTGGAAGCTGAAGTCAACCTTTCTACGTAGTTTTGCACATACACTCACATGGTTCCTATAGACTTAAACATTCAAAAGGTATAATTAGGGAATCTCACTGAGACAGTCTACAGTTCCGATCCCTTCATCTTCTGATTCAGCATAGCAGGAAAGAATGACTGTAGAAAAATGTTACAGTTTTATCATATCTGTCATTGCCATAGCCAAGTGTATGAGATCTCTGTGAATTTGGCCATCATTTTTCATGCACTAAATTGCTGCTATTCATAGAGCATTGTGCATTTGCTTTAAGTATTCCTGGAAAACATTTCCTAGCCGTAGGCTTTGAATTAATCAATCAACTTTGTTTTTATAGCACGTTCTGGAAAATCCACTCATAGCACTTTCAGTAACAGAGATAAGAAAAATGAATCCATACTCTCCATTTAAGATTGAAATATTTATCTTCTTGACTACATTCATTGAAGACATTTTAGCTGTGGAAGTTCCAACAGCTCTATAGCTTTAGGAACTCTTTAACTTCAAAACTAACAGATATGCATGGGAAGCAGTAAAAGTATCCAGGTCATAAAGAAGAATATGGAACCAACTGGACCTTTGATTTGATCTAAATCAAGTCTTAATTGCATCATTTGGGAAAATTATACAAGATTTTAAAGTAATTTCTGCAGGCCATAGTGTGTCTGCTGAAGGGGATCTGATGGATTATTCAGTTACTTTTAGATGTCAACAGCATGTATGTCTGCAGCTGAGCCCTCTTTAGGGTTATGAACAGAAATAGGATATCTTGTGGCTCTCCTGTTATGGATGTGAAGAGTCATGCTGTTCAAGTGACTACTTCTCTCTCCTAATCATAAAAGATGCACATCAGCATTATCAGTACTGGTGCAAACATCTATGGAGACCTCTACTGCTTACCAAATGAGCTGTGGTGTGAACTACAGCCCAACATCATGGTTGTAGTTAAATAGCCAAATAGAAGACAAATCTAATAAGAAACCCAGCAAATTCCACCTCAGACTTGAGCAATTTTATGAGTTATATTTGAACTCATTGAAATATGAGTTCACATATTTTAATTTTAATAGTTTGCGAAGAAAATCATAACCATGGAATGATGGAGCAGTAGCTGCATTTATCAACTTAGGTAAGATCAAACTTACTAACATTTCAATTAAAATATTATTTCCATCTTAATGTATGAATGTTAAAGAATGGAAACTTACCCAAAGTACAGATAGGTGCCTCCATGCATTCAAAAGCTAGTTCCTCAGTAAAATGAAGCACTAAATGGATTGAATGTATGCTTCATGACAGGTTTTATCAGATGGTTTATTGACCCCTATTCCCACAAGTCATCCAGAAAAAATTATATTAGCACTTTGGGCATGTGTTGAGCATAGCTCGAGCACCTGCCTAAGCACACTTGCAACTGGGCAGCTAGGGAAATAAGGACTGAATGAAGTAATCACTCATTTGAAAAATACTCACAAGGAGCAAAATCTGAGGATCCAACTTGGAGTTGAAAGCCTTGAAGAATGGGAGGAGAATGCTTCTTCTTTATTATGAAGTGAATTTTCTGCTTCTATTCATCTCACGGCATCCTTGGATGTTTTGCAAACCTTCCTGCTCTTGTGTCTTGTTTCTCATCCAAGCACCTTGCCCCATGTTGGTTGGTTCAGTTATACTGTATTTTGCGAGCCTCCTGCTTACCTCGTACCACTTCATTTTTTAGAGGGATGGATCCATCTGCATTTCATCCATGTGTTAGCACATCTTTAAAGAAGATTTCAATAGCATCATACATGTTCTACATTTGTTTTTTTCAGGTAGAGTACTATCTTGTCCTATAGAATAAGTGCATCTACTCTGAATATATTTGAAATGTATTTTATTGTTGAAAGAAATCAAAGAGTGACAAGGTCACTTATTTCTTGCTGTCAGGATGCATCTCTGCTTTTATTTGCACATTTGCTGACAGGCTCTTTCTTCCTCTAGCAGGCTTAAAATGTACTCCTTTCATCTGTTCTCAAGGTAAATGAAAGTCCTATATGCAAACAAGGGTCTGTTGAAACAGGCCTTCACTCACACCATGCTCTCTTGACCTAAGTTTGCTCATTTGGTAGCAGTGGGATTCTAGTCAGGTAGCCGTCCCTAAATATTAATCACCTAATGCTATCAGTTAAGCCACCTATGGTCTTTTGGCAATCCAGGGATTTTCAGGCTGTGAAAGGTGCCTTCCTTTCTCCTTAGTGAAAAGTGGCACATACTCAAGGTGGACATGTCTCTGTAATGTTTTCTTTCTTGGCTTAGCTGGAGGGCATCTATGATGTAGCAGTCAGAATATGTTAACTCACTCTGCTGCACACTCTTCCAGAGCCTTAAAACCAAAGTCCCAGCAAGTATTGCTCTAGAATAAGAGAGCAAGCTCCTTTCTGCTATTCATGGTGGAGTCTGGGAATCACAGAGCTCCTCAGTCCAAAATTCCTGCCTTTCTCCCATCCTCCAACACTCCAAATAACACTGGTTTACCTAGTAATTTCCCTGTGACCATTGCTTTAATTGAAGTAGTAAGCAAGAAACATGAAGGGCTTGGTGACAGGGGGCAGGAGAGATCATAACATGAGCAAAACTCATCAGAGAGCCAGCAAACTCTTTGCACAGTTACAATAAGAATGATATTGAGGACTCCTATAAAGGCTAAAGAAATTATTCAACTCAGGAAAATAAAATAAAGCCTTCAGAGCTCAATAATCTGCAGTTTGTTTTCAATCATTCAGATATACACTCAGAAACTCAAAGTTATATGGAAAGACAGATTGAAAGATGTCAGTATTTTTAGTATGTGTGCAGTAAACCACTCAAATATGTCCAGGTCTGAGTAGACTGCTGTTACCTCTGTCACAATGAAGAAAGAAGATACTTGGTTTTGACCAGCTCTGGTGGGTTGAGCCAGGCTGGATGCCAGGTGCCCACTAAAGGCACTTCGCTCCTCATCTAGACACAGGAGAGAAAATATAAGAAGCTCATGAGTTGAGATAAGGACAGGGGGAACTCACTCACCAAATACCATCCCTTGCAAAACAGACTCTATTGGGCAAATTTGTTTATTACTGTTCAAATTGGAGCAGGATAAAGAGAAATAAAAACTGAATCCTAAAAACACCTTTTTCTCACCCCTTCCTTCTTGGCTTAATTCACCCCCAATACTCTACCTTCTTCCCTCTAGTAGCATGGGATGCAGGAAATGATGGCTGTGGTTGATTCACCACACGTTGTCACTGCTTTCCCTTCCTCCTCATGGGAGGACTGCTCACACTCTTCCTCTGCTCCAGGGTGGGGCCACAGTGGGCAGTCCTCCATGAGGTCCTCCAGTGTGAGTCCTTCACATAGGATGCAGTTTTTCATTAACTGATCCAGTGTGGGTCCCATCCAAGGGTGCAGTCCTTCAGGAATTAGCTGTTTCAGCATGGGTCCCTTCCATGGGCTGCATCCTTCAGGAACAGGCTGCTCCAACATGGGTCCTTTCCATGGGCTGGGTGAAGGAGATCTGCTCCGCTGTGGACCTCAATGGTCTGCAGGGGCACAGCCTGATTCACCATGGGCTGCAGCATGGGCTGCAGAAGAATCTCTGCTCAGGTGCTCAGAGCATCTCCTCCTTTCTTCTTCACTCACCTTGGTATCTACAGCACTATTTCTCCCATGTATTCTCACTCCTTTCTCCAGCTACAGCTTTTTGTGCATGTCTTTCCTTCTTAAACATCACATCCCAGCTGCACTGTCGCTGTTGCTGGTGGACTCAGCCTTGTCCAATGGTGAGTCCCTCTTGGATCCAGCTCGCATTGGCTCCATCAGACATGGCGGAAGTTTCTGATGCACAGAAACCACCTCTGTAGACCCTCTGCTACCCAAACGTTGACAAGCAAACCCAATGCTAAAGGTATGACAGTATTTGAGTGCAGCAAAGTATCTTGTTATCATAAGTACTTTTTTATTGACAAGAGAGAAGTTCAGGTTAATTACTTGATTTCTCAAAGCTCTCAGCTATCCATTTTCCAGCCAGTAAGTATTTAACGCCTGGTGATTTCTGATTTCTTACAGACTTGTCCTGCCATTCAGGTTGTAGCCACTTAGTGATGATTGTCCTGGGAATGTCCCAGCATTCAAAACAGCAATGTGTTTTCTACTGCTTAAGGTTGTCAATACATTTAACAGGGGTATATAGAAAAACGCATCCTTGTTTATCAGGCAAAAGGAACACAAGGACGTTGTCAGATTGCCAGTGTGGGATTTAACAGGTCAGGTTGTCCTCCATATTCATCAGTACTTCATACCTCTAACTTTCACCCTATAGAAAGCTTGAGAGAGAAATGTTTCATAGACAAAGAATTTCAGTATTTATTTGAGGAGATTGTATTCTTATAAGGTACCAGTGAAGTTTGCACAGGAAGCTTAAAGACTTCAGAAGCAGCATAAATATTGCTTAGAAACTGTGGGTTAATTATTTGCCTTTGATGAAGCTCTTTGCTTCAGTTCTTTGACAGATTTTTGACACATGGTAAATACAGCTCTAGATCTGGAGTAATCCTTACTTAGGGAATAGTCCTACAACAGTATATTTGTGCACATACATGCACATTCCATTCTTCCTGCAGCTTGAGTTGTGAGAAAGGACACAGGGAAATATCCCCATTTCCTTTGGAGAGCCCAATCCTGGTCTCCTCCAGGAGGAACTGTCCTGATGTTACCCCTTCACAGTTTGGGATAGCTGCACCCTACATGAGGACCCTTTGTCCAGACAAAGCTGTAGATGCTTCGCCCTGCTCTTTCCCATGGGTGATATAGCTTCCCATAGCCCAGTTTCCATTGACTGAAGTCATCAAGCCCAGAGTTTGTGACTATTTTAAGCTAAGTGTTGGTTACCTTTGCACAGAATGCTACAAGCAGCAAACACTGCATTCAGCATAGCGTATAAACAATGATCAAACAACTGGTTAATAAAGAAAATGGATTAAACAAGAAAGAGAAGGAGGAGACTAAGAAGGATAGACAGTAAAATAAAGAGCATGAGAAAGAGCTCCTTATTCTCCTCAGTCTGTTGGGATTCAGCGCCAGCTCCTGTATGGTTGATTTAGTTATCTTCAGGCTTTTCCCATTTATCCAGTTATTTGTAATCCCTGAAAAAAAACAACAAAAAACCAACCCAGAGAAGTTCAATTTCCAAATCATACGTGGTGACTTTTGAGGAGAGAGTTTAAAATTCGTTATGGGTGTAAAAACAAATCAAGCTGACAGAATGCTCAAATACACTGTGCTGCCCAGATTTATAATTGAAAAACCCTCTGCTGCATGAAATGAGTGAAATAGAGCAGATGAAGCAGCAGACAAGCAGGAGATCAGAATTAAACAAATTTGTGTAAATAAATCCCACTTACTTATCAGATACCAGGAATTCATTTTCTCTCTATTTGGCCTTTCTGTCAGATAATGTAAGCAAATATTAGTTGGGAGCGGAGGGCAGAGGGCTTCCAGATTGTTTTCTGTTATTTATTCATTTTATTTCATTTAAACAGGCAATAGCAAAGGCCTGAGTTTAATTTCTGGAATGAAAAGGAGGAATAAAAGGATGTGTCTGATCACTATTCGTAATACTGTGGGATCAGTTCTCCTTTGGGATGTTCTAAATCCACTATTTGGGAACCCCGTTGACTTTTCAGATAGGCACCACCTGAGGCAAAGTAGATTTCTGGCTTTGCTTAAGTATCATTGTAAACAGCACCAGAGGGTTTTGGTTGAGGAGGTATTTACCTGGGCATAGAACACTAATCATATATCCAATCTTAGCACAGGTTTGCAAAAATTATAAGTGCTAGTTTAGTTTTGATCATAGACTTATAGCTATTTTTCTGCTGAGTAGTTAAGGTTTAACCATTTAGTACAGTTGTCTCTCTTTAAAAGGATCTCTGAAGTTATTTGAGCAAATTCTTCCCTATGCCCCCAAAAACTTGATAATAAATACCAGATTAAAGTTGACCTGGCTAAACTGGGTGATAATCATTGGTATTTATGTATGTCAAAGGGGCAACGTTCAGGAAGAGGTTTTGATTGGTAACAGGAAGCCAGCTTTAGTGTTAAGGCAGTGGTCCATGTAATTGTGAACCAATTCTCATTGAATTTTATGGGATTTCACACAGGCTGAAAATCAGGCAATGCCAATCTGCTGTGGCCAATGAGCTGATAGCTACAGGTTAGTCCCACAGCATGTGGTGCCTCTTCCAGCCCTTCCACATAACTGATAGCATGGTTAAATTCATGTTGCCCTAAGATCTAACATTAAAATAAAGGGAGGAAGAGACTTATTTTAGTTAATTTTCCTCCCACAATCTTTTTGCCCATACACTTTTCCCGGGATCTGACTAGTTTGTCATTTTTGTTTACAACATCCACCAATTTCTAGAGCAACAGGAGTCAAATGAATTTTATGAGCTTGGCAACAGATTATCAGATGAGACAACTCTGAAAGTGGTTAAAAATGCGAAAGAAATCTAATTACAGCCTGTTTCTGAGCGCTTGGCCTCAGTGTAGGAAAAGCAGTTGTGAGGAGAGCAGAACATCAACAGTTATGTCTGTCTGCTAAAAGATGTTATTTCAGAAGAAACATTGACATTAAAAACGAGGCTAAGCCTTCAAATCAGAGAGGGTTTTATTTGTCTTTTGGGAATTGATGATACACCAAGTGATGTGCACCAAATTAATCACGTATAATTATTTTCTTTGCTTTCGTCATCTTTCTAGGAAAATAACATAAGGTACCAGTGCTTACGTTACTAAGTTGTGATCATTCAACACTGACCATTTTACAAATAGAAATACAGATTTCCAGTAGCCAGTAGATTCAAAATCTATTTCCTTTTTCATGCAGTAGCACATCTATGAAGTACAGAAAAACCTCAAGCTCAGCTTGGACAAACATCCAAAAAGTCAAAGGCTTATCCAGATCTAAAGCAAACCAGAACCTTGGTGATTTTATGTGCCTTCCTTAACAACTGGAAAACAAAAGTTCAAATTGATCTTGTAATTTGGAGCCTTTGTGACCTTTTGTCCTTAAAATTGTGTAATATTTTTAAGCAGAAAATTTTTGTGCCCATAAATCTTCATATCAATCCAAATTTGAAAGCTTGTGCAGTCACACAATATATCTTGTGCTTCTGTGCTGAATTCATCATATGATACCTACATAGTGATCACTGCTAACCTTAGAGAGGGCTCAAAGCTTTCTCATATTACAGGGCTAAATTATGTGTTATACTAAGGTTAGAAATGAGGTTTGAGGGGTACTATTTTCCTCCTGGTATATGGTTTGTTTAATAACCTAAGCAAATGTAGTTTTTCTCTGTAGATAGTTTCACTCAACTAATCTAAGCGCAGAATGGGGCCTGAGGAAGTTCCACATTATCATTAACATTGGCTCCCTGGTTGCCTTTTCCTAGTTCTTGCCTCTACCCAACTTTTCCAAATCATCTATTGGGGAAATCACTTAATTGCCCATGTCTCAGGAGTTCTGTGGGAATCATTTAATTAGTCTGGAAGGTGCTCTTGAAACTAACAATTTATTTCATTTTATTTATATTCTGTCCAATTAATCAGTGCTCGAGGTGCAAACTGTTCAAAGTCATTGGATTTATATTGGCAAAAAGGGAGACAGTGACTAAAAAGCTCAGACTTTGGAGGTAGCACCTTTCAATACTTGTCAGCCCCTGCTTTAGCTCCCTAGCCAACTATTCCCTTGACTAAGTGACAGCAAAGGTCTGTTTCCTAGTTCCAGAGCTAGATGATGATCACAATAATTTCATTATATTTTCTCCATTAGTTTCAGCTTTACCTTTTAATTAAAATGTAAAGGAATGACGGATCCCCTATGCTCACTCTAAGTCTTTACTGAAAGTTCAACATCCCAAGTGGGACTTTGACTCGCATTATTACAGAGCAAAAGTTCAAAGCACTAAACCAGGGAACATTAATGTGTCAAGCAAGTAAGCTAGCACTTACCAGGATCAATTTTCCACTTAGGCAGCTTTTTCCAATTGTGCTAACTCCCACTGAATCCATACCAAGTAATGCATCAAAGCTGAGATGATAGGAATCCTAAAAACATCAATTCCCAAAACTCGTTAATATAATACTGCAATTGCACCCACTAGCGTTGCTATGACAGGGGGTTTTGTTTTATTAAAGTTGGATTTGGGTTTTCTTCTTGTGGCTTGAGGGATTTTGGACCCAGTATGGATGTTTACCATCTTAATACTTTAAATCGACTTGCAGATTGGCTCATTATTATTTATTCAATAAGTTTACATGGGTGTTCGATGAAAGAGTAAGCTACTACAGCAGTAATAAAAGCAAGGATAAAAAATTGCCTTGTTCAGTACTGAAAAGGATCTTTCTCATTGACAAATGTCTTTTTTGACTACCACTGTTAAGTTCTGGTGAAGGAGACCACCGCAACTCAGTCATTAGTTTGTCTTTCTAATCTCACCCAGATCAGAAAATTCTTCATAACATATGAACATTATAGCTTCTGCTTGTTCTTTTAAAATGATAATAACATTAGAAATGTAGAGAAAAGCTTTCAGTGAATGGTGTGAGAACAGTGACAAAATAAAATTTGTCATGGTATTTGAAATAAATTACAGCTGAACATCGTTTTCGATTTTTCTTCTCTTTCTTCCTTGTATTGCTCAGCTTTAAGAGGTGAATTTATTACATATTCTCTCAGTTAAACCACTGTAATGTCCTCAGCCTTAAAATTCTTGCATTGATGCTATTAAGTCGGATCAAAATTAACAGTTTTGTTGAGGTACAACATCAACAGCAGATTTCTAGATAAGGGCAGTAAATCTCTGCTGCAACTCTCCTCTTGAGATGTGTACCTCTTAGTAAAATGATAGACTCCCACAGTGCTGTGATGTTGAGATCAGTGTATTGCAAAAGCCTCTATCAGATTTTGGTATTACCTGGTAGTTAGACTGACCCTAAAGTGTGAATTAAAAAGTGATTGTGTGTAAAATGTGCAACTTTGTTGCGCACTAAACAAAGGTAATTTTGTTATTGATAAGGTGCTCTTTAAAAGCTTGGTTAAAAAATATGTATTTTTTGAAAGATTTTCTTAGCCTTGGATAATCAGAGATTCCAGGCAGAAATCCATACATGATACATATCTAGTTTAGCAGTAGCTTCATTCTTCTATCCTGTGAAATGCAAAAAGCCTTAAATTATAAAACAACTGCCTTTCAAAAACTGGATACTGAGGTAACATCCGCAGCAAAGCTTCTGTTTGTATAGTGAAATACCAGATACGCATTGGTACACATTATAAAATATATTACCTTCCTATGGAAAGTAGGAAGAGCTTGAAAAACACTTCTAAGAAACCCTCTGTGCAGGATTACATTGCTTAAACTAGCTTTGGAAATCATATGGATTATAAAGCACACACACTTTTGTTACGCAGTCCTGCATGGGAGGAGACGGGAAGAGAGTTTGATCTAATTATTCACACAATAGTTTAAAAAACCCAATAAGTATGAAGTTGATGTGCTGTAAACAAGTGATGAAATAAGAAAAGCAAGGATTTGACCTGCATGTATTACAATTCAGTATCTCTCTATATAATGATTCAAAACATTCAGAGGTTAACTAAAGAGAAACTAATGTCTTTCTGTTGTCAAGGTTGAGTTGATTTCCTATTATAAGCCATATTCTAGCAATCCCATAAATATAATTAGTTGTAGGGGAAGCTGATAGCACTCAGTATATTTAGATTGCCTAAGACATTTCATTATGAGGGATTCCAGTGACTTGTTTTTCCTTTGAGAAGCAGTAAGACCACTGTCAATTAACTGTCACATAGACATTTTTTACATGATGACATGGGAGTCCCTGTCTGATTCAGTGATTTGAAACACGGAATTAAGCTTGCAATAATGATCGGTTGCTCAGTCTTGCAGCTTTAATGACAGTTGAGAAACCTTGTTTACTTTCCCCTTAAGTAGCATTTAATGCACACCATCCTAACAGCTAAAGTGGCAGAGTTTTTTTTTCCCTTAAAACCCAAAGCACTGCCTCTTTCCTGACATCGTCCATTTTTCTGACACTGCTCATTGTTCTCTCCTTACCTTTTGGCATTTTTTTTCAAAACCAGGTAATAAAAAATGTCAGAGGAAATTTAAATCACAAAATCCATAATGTTCTCTCTGAAAAGTCAAACTGAGAGTCTAGTGGTAGTTATGCCTACATGTGCCATTAGTTTCTCTGCAGTAGAAGCTGAATTGTCAATTGATAAATACCCCCTCTATATTCCCTTAATTTGATGTTCACTAGTGATACGCTGGAGATGAATCCGGGTGAAGTCTATCTCATGTCCTCACTGACAGCAGTCAAGGTTGTGCTTTTGACATTCCAAGCAGGGGTTTATAATTTTATCCTCAAAGATATTTGCCCTAAATAGGTATGGACTGAGAGAATACTCATATCTGGATGGTTAACTTGAATTAAGAAGACCACTGAAATATACCCAAGTCCACAAATCATATCCCTTTTGTGTGCCACACAAAGAAAGGCGCAGATCACCCCAAGTAACTCTGGCCACAGCATCAAACCCTTTAGAACAGGGCTCTTCCCTTGGTCATCATGTGCGTCTAATGATCAATAAATGTAATAATATGTGCAGCACTATTTTGGGTTATTGTTTTGGATTGTGCATCTTGTCTATCAGATCTTAGCCATGTAATGATGAGAAGATGTGGAGACTGATATAGAAGAGGTCTTGGATTCACGGATGCTACATTATCTAACTTTATCATTAGTTATTATGTATTTATATGCAACTAGACTTAACATCCCAAAGCACTTTCCTATGCAAGTGGAGAGCATAACAGCCCATACCTGAAAAGGCAAATCTCTTTTGTCACAAATACTTGTCTTAAGGTTTGATTAAGTCATTAAAGATGGAACTTCTGAACATCGGTATCCCCTTTGCCTCACATACCTAATGAATATAAAGCAATTATAATGAAGTCTATTCCAGCGGTCTCAGGATTAAAAGTATGCAATCCTTTAAAAAAGAGATTTTATTGAGAATATTCCATTTATTGTCACTGTGGAGACCTAAGGAAGTAAATGTAATTTAAACCATTCAAAATATCTCATAAAAACCCAAACCCACCCTTATTTTATTAATTGACATTTGAATCTGAGAAAATCAGTATCAAGGCAACAGGCCACAGACTGAAATGAAAATGCCTGTCACCAGTAATTATTTTATCCTATCTAATGGGTCTTTTCTCATGCACCCCGCTGTTAACTCCAGAGCTGTGACTGTCAGCAGAGCTAGACAGATGTCAAATTAGGCTCAGCAGCGATCAGATACTGTATTGTGATAGGAAAGCAGTTTGATTAACATTAAAAATTCAAATCTGTAGACAGTTCATCAAGCCCATGTGTGAGTCAGGCAACCTTTTTTACACTGAAAATCATGTTAAAGACAAGGCACTAGAATTCATCCAAGGCACATTTTTTCCTTGTTAATTTGATACAGTACATTAAGGCCTGAATCATGACCAAGTGTAAATACAAACATGAGATAGCCCAGCTAGAAATTTTAGTATCTCAGGCAGTATATAATGAGGGAAACAAGCAATTGTGTGATTCATATAGCATGTGGTGCCTAAGAGAAATTTAATCTCATCTACCTACAGACCTTTTTAGTGTAGGTGCCGAAGTCCAAATGAGCTGTCCTTAGTATGAGCAAAAATAATCAGTGCAGGGCCCCATTCGACTGACCTATTTTAGATGGCCAGAGAGAGATGAGCCATGACCCAAAATTGTCTGTCTCTTTTCAGTGGCTATAAAAAGACCCCTCGATGGTTAGCTCAGATGTCAGAGTCTCTGCTGTAGTTGGCATGATTTAGGTGAGATGACTCTTATCCCGGTCTTCATAAATTTCAGAGCATGTGAAATTAGTTTTTATTGTGTTGTTATAAGCTAAGAAAATTAAAAATGTTGGGCAAAAATCCGGATTTCAACAAGTTTCATGTTTTCTTCCTGCAAGAAAGCTTTCCATGATTATGTAGTACTGTGGAAAATGTTGCAATTTGGAGAAATACTTAACATATTTACCATTTAGGTGACATATTCTCCCAACAAAAGTACTTGCACATTTCCAGCACTGTTGAAAGAGCAAGCCCATATGGAACAGCCTATCTTTTTATTGCTAGCACTGTACTTTACCATTGCCCTCCCAAGTGTCTTCCCTTTATCATCTGTACAGCACCTGCCTCTGGTGTCTTTCTACAGTTTTGTCACTATATTTGGTTGTTGCAGTTGTTTCAAATGCTCCTTGCATCATACCCTGCTTTTCTATCTATTTGTAAACTGTCTGAAACTTTTATTATTCACTTGCTATCTCTTGCCCTTTTGTTCTCTCTTTTCAACTGCTATTATTTGGATCTCTGCGGTGAGCATTGCAACTTCCAAAAGCTTTTCAAGACATAGCTTGTCTGAAAAATATTCTACAATATGTAGTGATAGGACAAAGGGGAATGGTTTCATCCTGCCAGAGGGGAGATTGAAATGAGTTCTTAGGCAGAAGTTCTTCCCTATGAGGGTGCTGAGGTGCTGACACAGGGTGTCCAGAGAAGCTGTGGCTGCCCCATCCCTGGCAGTGTTCACGGTCAGGTTGGATGGGGGTTTTAGCCCCATCCTGCTCTAGTGGAAGGTGTCCCTGGCCATGTCAAGGGTTGGAACTGGATGAGCTTTTAGGTCCCTTTCAACCCAAACTGTTCCATAATGCTATGATAGTACTGTATAGTATTAAATAATTAATTTTATGTAATTCTGGACTTTCTGTATTTCTCCAAGACTGGAGGAACTGCATCAGGTTCAAGTTGCTCACTTATTATTTTTCTCATAGCAACAGATGGAGCCACAGGAGAAAGATAATCTCAGCATTCTAGTGTTTTATAATTTAACATTTGTTACCTTTCAAGAGACAAAAAAGGCTGTTTTACTTTAGCAAAGGTAAACAGTTCTTCTTGAAGGTGTTGGGTATAAGGATGGTAAATTCAACCAAAAGAGTTACCGAACAGATTAAGTCATGTGTTTTGGTCAGATATTTGATGTGATAAACAAAAGGAAAGGAGGGCATGTAGCAACGTAAAAGCTCAACTGAATCCTTTAAATGGTTTATGACCAAACTCAGAGATTATCACAAATCTACAGAAAACCTAAACTAGGCACCCTCTCCCCTGCCTGTGTCTCTATCTTGTTTATCTCTAGATTTAAATTCCATGTAGTAGCTTTAGGCTGACTTGAGCTGACATTTACACACTATGGGACTGAATTCCGTGGAGGAGTTACGAGAGTATGCACACCATGCATGATAGATATAAGCCAGAGATTTAAAGCTGACCCAAGGCACTCAGCACACATGGTGCAATTTAGCAAGAGGTGGATGAAATAAGTGAAAACAGAGTATCTGAGTGTAGACCACACTTTGAGAATCTTTCTGTGCTGTTTCAGCTGCAGACTGACTCACACAGTACCACATCAGCTCTCCATGCACACATTGCTGTTCCACATGTCTTTAAAGGACTTAGGAGAAGGTCTGAGGAGCTAGTGAAACACCAAGAGGTGCCTTCAAGGGAGAAACCTCAACTGTGTGCCATGCCAATTGTGTTAGCTTCACATATAGAATCACAGACTCATAGGTTAGTTAGGGTTGGAAAGAACCTTAAGATCATCCATAGCAGAGCATCATGTGATCTCTCAAAAGGATGCAGGAGACAACAAATGTGATTTAAATCTTTTCTGCTCATAGATCTCATATGCTAGGAGGAGATCAATTACTATAGTCCAAGTGTATCCAAAATGACATTATCTTTGTGTTAGATTACTGCTTCCTGTCAGTATCTAAAGCATATAACTGATAGAAACTTCAAGTGATTGGCAGTGCTTTGCCTCCCTCAGCAAAGGCATTACACTGTTTTCATGCAGCTTAAAAGCTGCCAAAATCAGAAAAGACTGTGTCCTTGACAGGAAAATACTGAAAATCAGTGACAGTGGAATAAGGGGGAATGAAAAAGAATCTGTTATTTTCTTGGGTTTGTTTTCTTTTTTACTTAAAAAGTCCTGGGGAAAACGCACCTAACATTTTTCTTACAGTGTTCTTTAGATTTCTTTTCAATCTATTTCTAGCAAAAAATGAAGGGAAGCAGGAAAAAGAGTGAAATCTGGTAATGAAAATAAAGCAAAGTATGATAACTAACACCAAAGTATTAAGCACCTGCTGCAGAATTTACTCTGCCTTAGTCCAGGTTTCCATGGTATCTCCTGCTTGTAAATTCTTTGTTATGTAGTAGGTTAAGCTTAAACAACTTTGAGTAGAAGCATTAGAAAGGGTATCTCCCTGGTGGTGTTCAAGGCCAGGTTGGACAGAGACTTGTGTGACATGATCTAGTGTGAGGTGTCCCTGCCCATGGAAGGGGGTTGGAACTGCATGAGCTTAAGGTCCTTTCCAACCCAAACTGTTCTATGATTGTGTGATTCATGAAATGTAAAGAAATGACTTTTTTTTCAGATCTCTTCATAACTGTTCAACTCACTTTGAAATCAGCAAGAGGGCCCAAAGCAATTGGAAGGCAAACTGACATGCAGTCGTGTAAACAAGCAGGCACACAGACAAGTGCACACATGCATGTGTATATATCCCATTAATGCCTAAGCTGATGGAACCAGGCTAAAACTGCATGATATGGAGCATGTTAAAATGCAAAGGTAAACTGCTGATGTAAATATGTTTTGACAAGTAACAGTTTATTAACAATTTATGTGTATGAAAACGCATGGAAAGGACAGTGCAGCAACAGCCTTGTTCTTTTTCATTCTTAAGGTTTTTTTCCCCTGAAAACAAGGTTTAATGTTGAATAGATGATTATAGGATGTTTCAAAGAAAAAATGTGAAATAGAAGATTTGCCCTTCTCTGTGAAGAAGTAAAAAGCACATAAAAGAACTGTAACTCCAGAGAATCAATTGAATTGAGCTCATAGATAGTGTTTTAAGGCCTAATAGCAGGGGACTGCAAGAGACTAGCATGACAGGAAAGGCAGGAGAATGAAATACTATGTGATCAGATAAGGGAGACAGGTAAGATTGTGATTATGGGTGATTTTAGCCTCCCTAACAATTATGGAGAAACCTTGGAGATACTGGCTGATGGCGTGAGGAATGATTGACGTAACAAATGATTATTGCCTGAAGCATTATATCAAGGACCCGGCTAATAGTTATTTCTAGTTTTGGTGTTATTCAGTGCCAGGTTCTTAATAAGCATCTATGGAACTGTTGATCCATTTGATGTAATGCCAAAAATATAAAATACCAGATATTTCCAGAAAAGTGTTACCAGACTTTCAGTGAATTCTGAATCATGAAATAAGAATTGGGAGCAAATTAGGTGGCGAGTGTAACAGCATGATTTGCTTGTGGAAAGCAAAGATCTACCAATACTTCATGTGCTTTCTGGCCCAGGAAAAGAGTTTTCACAAAGCCTAGATTCCAGAGTGCCTTTCACCTTGTATTGCATTTCTCAGTCTTTGGAGCCTTTGATGCTTTACTTCTTGAATGCTAAGATAAAACCTTCTCACTCATTTGAACTTATTCTGGAAATTAATCTGAATCAGGACAGGGAAAATGCTGAGGAGGAGATCAAAGATTTTTTGAAAAGGACCTGAGGAAGTCTGTGGTGCATTTCCCTACTAAAGATAGTCAGGTAAAGCAGGATATCCAAGACTGTGTCTGTGAGCTTGTCTTTTGGATGGAATCCACAACCTTCTGCTCCAGTGGTGGTTCATTATCTCAGTAAAAAGTTCAGTCAGTACTGGACATTGCTCTCCAGAAATCTCTCACTAGGACTGCCCAGAGTGGAAATGTAATCACCCTCTACTTGCTGGAAATGCTCCTTCTAGTACATCCCAGGATGTACTGGTCTTCTTTCTGATGATAGCTCGTTGCTGGCTTATGCTTAACTTGGTATCTATCAGTACCACCAGGTCCACTTCTGCAAAGCTGCTCTCCTTCCACTTGGCTTCTAACCTCTCTTGGTGCCTAGTGTTATTTCTTACCAGGTATAGGACTCAGCATTTCCTTTTTTGGACCTTCATGAGATTCTTTTTTGCCTACTTCTTCAGCCTGTCTCACAGTCCAGATCATTAATGAAAGTATTAAATAGTACTGTCACTGTTATTCACCTCTGGGGTTCACTACTGGTGACTGGGCTCCAGTTGTCTTTGTTCCACTGAAGTCCCTTCCTCTGAGCATGGCAATTCATTTAGTGTCCAGTATCCTCTTCTGCACATCCTCAGTTTGTCCATAAAGATGCTGTGTGAGATAGGGCAGAAAACTTTACTTGAGTGAAGAGAAAACACATCCATCGCTTTCACTTCATCACCTGAGCCAGTCACCCTTTCAGTGGGTGCTTGGCTAGGCAGGATTTCCTCTTCACACACTCTTCCAAGAAGTTTCTTTGCACCTCAGCCCACAGAAAATAAAAGTATCTATAATTTAAATGCACCTTAAAATATGAATAATGAGAACAAAGCAAAATGAGAATACTAAAGAGAAAAAATTATAACCAGATCATAACTGAAATGAAAAATGAACAAGAAAGTTCCAGAAAATATCCATATAGTGGGAAAATTTGAAAACTTTGAACAGGAAATGAGCCAACAACCTCTGTAAGGATTTCATAGCAAGCTATGTACATGCAACAGCCCACAGCAAGCCATTTATTTGTGCCTCAAAGAAATTCTCATCTATTCAATTTAATCTTTTCCAAGGCAATGAGAGCTTATATCTGCTTATGTATCACATGCATAGAAACAAGTTTAAATGGTTTGTCGCTGCCTTAATGTTAATTTATTTCTTAGTTGTTTCTTAGCATAAACTCAATCCTCTGTGAACTTTCACATCAAATATTAAGCTCTGGATGTTTGCGAGTACATTTGTCTGCTGCACTCATTTCTTATTCCCTTCACTACATCGACTTTTCATCTATCACCCTTTGGAACATGGAAATGCATCTCTTCCCAAATACATAACATAGTGCCCCATGGGGTATGGATAGGTAGCCAGGAAGGGGCACAATTGGAATGGGAGATTTTGTTTCAGTTCTAAGACTGCCTGGAATATACCTGTTTTCTCCTAAATGTTCATGGACTATTTTGCAGCGCACCTTACTTACATGCAAAATGAGATTTAAACACCTAAAGGTACCAATAATCAGCAACCGATCCAGTTCACTCACTTGCCAGGACTACCTAATCGCAAACATGTCTAAATCTGATGCACAAATCTTCTTTTAGTAATTTAGTGGTAACTTCTCTTGAGTGCTCCAAAATGCTGGGTTTCTGCCTGCAAGGCTCTTGCAACTTCATACTGGGTGGGCAAGTAGTTTTTTAATTTCCAGGCCTCTGAGGAAGTTTAAAAAGCTTATTATGTGATTCCTGTTTTATCATATAGCAGTTGAGTGAGTCAGGTGCTTGGCCCAGAAATGGTAGAACTGTATTCTAGGCATTACCTCACTTGATGTGACCCATCACTTCGTACCCCACATGTACTACAGAAATATGCCTTGACACGACTTCAAGAGGGTTTCCAAGACACTGTTCTGCCATCCAGTGTCAATGCTATGAGCATTCCAGTTTTTCTTCACCTCAGTTATCCTGCACAGTGTGGTCCTTTAGAAAATGAACAGCTGTGGAAATTGCTACTGTATTTTGGAACTCTATTGTGCTTGAGCCTTTTCTGGTCATTTGAAGCCAAAATCTGGTACAAAGTATGCATGCACTCCTGTTGCACTGCAGTAGTAAATATCGTCTTTAATGCCCTGGCAGTTATGACTGATCACATTCTAGTAGCCGGTTAACCTCTCTGAAGGATACAGTTGATACCCGTAGTATATAGAGTATAACATTTTAATTTTCAAGAAACTGTAGGTGTCGATTCAGTTCATCGAATCCTCCTTAACACAAAGCAGCTGGGATTGAAGATGGAATGAAGCAGCAGATGTTTGACATATATAATGGCTTTTGTAAAAGGGACTGTGTCAAATTGGTGAAATGGTCACTGATTCCCTAAGGGTTTTGTTCCCTCTTCAGACTTCAATATGTGTGAATCATAAATCTATAAAAGATTTGAACACTGTTAATCCACAAAGAAGATAGAACTAGAAATATATCTTAAAATTGTGATTTTTAATACATATGTACATTGTTTTATGAGACATCTAGAGAATATGAGGCCTTTAATGTTTTCTCTCTCCCCTTCCTGGCTCTACCATCATTACAAAATTATATGACTCATTTGTAATGTGCAATACTAATAATTAAGAAGAGAATGCATGGGGTGATGTACATTATCATACTGTCTTGTACAACGTGGCATACCACTCAGTGCTTGAGTCCCATTATTGTCTGTGCATGCTGGAAGTAATTGTTTCCAGAAGGCAGACTAGAAATTCAAAGGAGTTGATTCTTCCCTTACTGTTGAGATGGAGTTTTCCCATATCACCGAAGTAATAACCTAAAATCTTTATATAGTATGTGCATGCACATATTAGCAATGTGATGTTGAAAATAATGTAAGGAATACTCTTCTTTGTGTGAGTACTTGTATTTCTGTACGATATTCATATATGTGCATGTATATCTTGAATCATTATACCTACCTCAGTATCTGTACACTTTGGTTCTCCTCTTATGACATAGTAACTTTCATACACGGCTTTTTCTTTTTTGCTCAATTTCTTATCTTACATATGCGTGAATGGGAAAAAATCATAGGTGCAAGACAGAAGGAGGAATATGTAAGAACTGTTGTTCACAAGTGAAGCTGTGAAAAGATAGTTTAAAAATTAAATGATAAATAATGAAGCCCATAGGTTGAATAGGGTTGCAGCTATAATATCAGACAAGAGTTGCGATTAAATAGTTTGAACCCGCAACAATCATGCTTAGTATTAACTGTCACATATCAAAAGCAATTAAAATATATTCTGCTTAAGGAAAGCTTTTTTTATATGATGATGAATATGCTTTTAAAATGAATGAATCACAAAGACATGTATGAACTGATGCCAAACGCATAGTATCTCTGTTTTGTACTGTTTCCTTGCTTTGTCATCATTTCTTGTTTATGTATGATTATTGTCTTGTTCTCATTTTTTTAACTTAAAATAATTATTCATTGATCTTGGAAACACATATGGGATGAATCTCAGTGGGGTTACATAGGGCACAGAAGGTTAAGTGTGTTCATGTGTTTGAGTACTGATAGAATGATACTTACCTGAAAAAGGAACTATCAGTATTCACTGGTACACACTTTTTCCATTTAGTACATTCAATAGTGCTTAGTCTGACACAATTTAAGTAATCTTTGTGACAATTCTTGTGACAAACCTTGTGACAGGACTCTTAATATACCTGTTGACTGAGAGGATGCTACTGACTTATCAATGGAAATGTTTTCTCTTGCTCAAACTAAATGTGAATAAAGAAAACCTCACATGTTAAGTTCAGGCTTCTGAAGCCTCAGATTATTTTACATAACTGGAGAAGAGTCATTTTGTTTTAGCAGTATAAGAACTCAGTATCTGATTTCCCCATTATGGTATACATCATCCTCAATAGATCATCTTCAGTATGACATCCTCATTCATTTACTTCTTTCTTTATTTCACTTCATTATTAATAATTTTTAAGAATTATACTCATCAAAATCTCTCTGGGTGCACATGTAAATTATTAAGAGCAATGAGGAGTGGTTGATTGATGTAAAAGTAAATTGAAAGAGACTCAGCTACATAATACAATATAGCCTTTACCCAATAACCTGCTCTCCCTTAAGGCAAAAGCCTCAAAAAAGGGGTTTTCAGTGTGCCCACAGGGTCAACAATTTTAGCCTATACTGATTTGGGGGGGGGGGGGGGGGGAGAGGGAGAAGATAAAAATAGAACAACTTCCAGGAAAAATGTTAACAGCCATTTGGAGGTTAAAATTAATATGCAGTATCTGGAAATAATCTCTTCTGCATTTGGATTCCAGCAGTAGCTGTGCCTGAAGAGAAGGCAGGTGGCTAGTCTTACTTTAAGGACAGTCGAGACCTAGTCATTTGACTTCAGAGGCCAGTTTATCTCTTCATAAACTAAACACCCAGTTCTCAGTTCAGTTGCCTACATATAGACACTTGAGGATACTCTAGGCTATTGAAGATACTTAGAGAGGTCATGGCCATGATGCAGAATGTAGAGAAGACCCTGCCTTTCTGGTCTTGCAGGTGGAGGTCAGATGGGACATCCCAAGGCATCTCAAATAGTACTGCTTGGGATCCCTCAAGCCATCTTAAATGGTACTGCTGTCTGTGATAAGGCAAACAAATCAAGCTCATGCTAGTAAGTCACCTGAATCCCTCTAGACTCCATTTACTGTCCTAATTATACCGCCACTGACTAAAATGTGGAATTGGGGGTTAGGAACTGTATTATAAACTTGAAATTAAGCAAGATAAAATGTGCTTCACGTAACACCTCAACATGTAAAACAAATGCAGTCACCTTTGGACTTGACCTGAAGGGACTGGAAGCAATAGTAGCATTGCCATTCTCAATGTGGGAAGAATCATAGAATAGGGTTGGAAATGACCTTAAGATCATGTAATTCTAATCGCCCTGCCATGGGCAGGGAAACCTCACACTGAAAAGGGATTTTGTCTGTCCTAGTTGAGCCTGAGATGATGTATTTACAACTCCTTGAAAAGACATTGAATTAAACTGGTAATGAATTGGTATCTTTCATGTCTGTATGGCCTGTTAAGCTCAAAGGAACTTTTGAGTTTTAGATTTTGAAATTCTGTGTTTTTTACCTGAAAACCTATTTCATCTTTTTGGAGCATGTAATATTGTTCCTATGATGTATTACAGCTACTGAATTGCATTCTGCTCTCCTACAGTTGTTGAGCAGTCAGCAACAGCCTTTAGCTGCTAATATCTTTTAAAATTAGATTCCAACAATATATATCTTTCTTAATTTATGTTAGAGTTCTTGATCAAAAACCTGAATACCAACATTACCGAGCAATAGCTCCAAATTATAAATCTAGTAAGGAGTAATGCCTGTGATCCTGACATCAGCATTTCTGAACAGTTTCTCTTCTTGGTGACCTTCCCTTTTCTAACGAGACCATCAGATAGTCTCCCCAGAGTTTGGCAAATGCACTGCACTAATTGTATTCATTTGTTTCTGTAGAGAAAACACAATAGGAAGATTATTTTCAATCCAGTTTCTTATCACGTCTAAGAGTAGATCATCCTCTGTACAACCATTGGCTGATGAATGATTTCAAGGCAAGAAAAACATACATTCTGGTTTTCTGTCTTTTCAGAAACCTAAAAAAAATTACACTACTGCTGCTGTTTGCAGGGTGCTTACCTTTCTGTCACTGCATAAAGAGATTCAGGCAAGAAGACATTATTGTCTAGTTGTATCTCAGTAACAGAAATAGTTTCACATCCTGGGTTTTGATGTTGTTAATGAGCATCTTTACAAAAACTGATGCCTATAAAGTCACAGAGGCAATATCCTTGATTAGTCAAGTTCTGATACATGTAGAAGACAACTCCAGTAATCTGTGGCCCCAGGGTAGAGTCATACTGACCTGTTGTCATCTGCTACCTTTCCATCCTGTTTTGAAAGCTCAAGCAGTAGGAATTCTTCTACCATCCTTGAAGATGTCAATGTTTAATTATTCTCATCATTAAAAAGATTTCTTCCTGCTACCTAACCTAGACCTCCTCTGCTGCAGTTTAACCCCATTGCGGCACTTCTCTCCCCAGTAGGTATTTAGAATATTTTATTCTCTCTTTTCCTGTGGAGCCTTTAAAGTATACAGTGATCATTAGGATGCCTCTATGCAGGTTTTCTTTACATAAACTCAAGTACATTGATTTTTTTTGAAAACTTCTGTATAAGTTGAAGTTTTTATTCATAGAATCATAGAATAGTTAGGGTTGGAAAGGACCTTAAGATCATCTAGTTCCAACCCCACTGCCATGGGCAGGGACACTTCCCACTAAACCATGTCACCCAAGTCTATATCCAACCTGGCCTTGAACACTGCCAAAGAAGGAGCATTCACAACCCATTCCAGTGCCTCACCATCCTTGCAGTAAAGAACTTCTTACTTATATTCAACCTAAACTTTGTCTGTTTAAGTGTGAACCCATTACCCCATGACATCTCACTACAGTCCCTGATGAAGAGTCTCTCTCCAGCATCCCTGTAGCCCTATTCAGGTATTGGAAGCTGCTCTGAGGTCTCCAAAGCAGTCGTCTCTTCTCCAGGCTGAACACCCCCTACTCTCTCATCCTATCTTCATAGGGGAGGTGCTCTAGTCCCCTGATCATCCTCGTGGCCCTCCTCTGGACTTGTTCCAACAGTTCCATGTCCTTTTATGTGGAGGACACCAGAACTGTATACAATACTCCAAATGAGGTCTCACAATAGCAGAGCAGAGGAGGAAGATCACCTCCTTTGAGCTGTTGGTCATGCTCCTTTTGATCTCATTTAACTATAACCCTTCTAAATTTGTTTATGAATTTGGTATGAAGTTACTTTTCTCTGTATGTGACAGCATATCTTTGTACTTGGCTCTTTCTTAATGTCCAGTTTCTTTTTTGTTATGGTGCTGCCTACCCAAAATTTTTCCGCTTTGTATTTGGGCATGTGGTGTCTAAATTAAAATGCACCAGTGATATAGAGGTAGTTGAAATTCAGAGCCCTGGAAGAAGAAGAAAAACCAAAACAAAGTGATTTTCCATGCTAACATGTACTCCGAGAGATAAAAGAAGGCAAATACTGTGACCAAACTGCATATGAATAGTGCATCCCTCTGTATCTTTAATATTTACAAAATATTTTCCTTTTCCAAAACCAGAGGAATTTTTATAAATTTTATTTTATTCTTCTGATTGATTTCTCTGACATTCCAAATGTCTTCTATTTTTCCAAAATTTCTTTTGATAAATTTCTTTTGATTTTTGTAGACATCCAACGTACATTCCTAGTTATGAAATCTACAGTTAATGTGATAACCAGTGCATTGCGGCTCCTTTCAGTGAATATTTGCTTTATTCTTTCCTTACTCTTTAATGCTCTGCAAGCAGAAAAAAAGAAAAAAGAAAAAAAAGTATAAAAAAGTTAGTATTTCATAGAAATGTTCAGCAATAAAGCATCTCTTCAGTTCTCTCAGGGAAGCTCAACAGTCCTCTTTTTAAACTAATAAAAATCCATTTTCAAACAGCCCTTTCTTCTTTAGGTTCCCAGAAGGACAAGTTTTTAAAGCCTGTTGGCAACTCTTTCAACAGTATCGGAATAAAATTACTCAACACTTAAGTACTTCAGTCCTGAGGATTTCAGGTTTCTCTCTCTTGTGTTTGCATGTTGAAAGAGGAGATCATAATTTGACTAAATTCTGTAAGGTGTAGCGGTCAGTGTCAGTCATCAAATTAAGGAGGGCTTCAGTGGCACAGTGATGGCTAATGCTCCTTGCAGTCTTTTACAGATCTAGTTGATATTAATGTCAATGAGTAGAGCTGCTAGTATTGTGTGTTGAAAACCACGTATTACATCCAGGAACTTTGCTTCTTGGCTCTATTAGGATTTGGAGGTAGGTGATCTTAAGGTACTTTCTAACCCTAGCTATTTTATGTTTCTTTGATTCCCCATGCTTTAGTTTGCTTCAGAGTGAATGTTTGTTGCTGAGATGCTTAAATTAAATACTCCTGTGTTGACAGATAATCATAAGGAGAATAATTTGGCTTTTATTCTCTTCCTGTTTTATAGTGGGCATTTAAAATACCAAAGGAGCAGTAGTTAAAGACGGGCCATTAATGCTTATGTGGTCTTCAGATACCATAAATAGCCAAATAAATAACAATATGGAAAAATAAAAGTTATTTGTAGGGCCTCTGGCCAGATTTTCCATGTAGGTGAATTATGTAAAATATCGTGGCATACCATGAAATATTTTACTTGACTGTTAAACTACAGTGGTTTAAATGGTTACAGTTTAGTTTTATTCCTGGCAAGTATTTTTTCTTGACCTTGACTACCATAAATCTAACCTTAAAAATCACACATTATAGATGAAAACAAAAAAGAGAAACATTTTCAGAGCTAGCAAATATCACTTCTCATATAGCGAAGTGAAAACTGCCTTGATTAAGGGTGAAATTTGCCCCCTGCAGATCTGGAGGCATGTGCACCTCTCAAGTCCCATTTAAATCCTCCAAATGGAAGTTAAGTGGTGAACTCCACTCAAAAAACAGATTTGAAATGTTCTTCATTACATCAAACCTCTAGTTCTTAAACTTTGATTTTGAAAGTATGAACGGTGTTAAGGCAGTGTGTTTTTCATTGTGTCTAAATATTATTTTCAAGCCTTTATCTCAAATGGATTTTGTTAATACAGAAAATGATAGAGCCCCAGGAAATGGCAATGTGGCTGTAATAGACTTGGTTCAGTAAAGCTTCTGCTGTTAATTAAGAAACTTTCATCTTTGAAGTGCAGAGTAAAAAAATTCTTATTAACAAAGGTATGTTAAGTCAGTAATAAAGTAGATTCCCCTTTGAACATTATACCTAATCAATCCAGAGAGAATTAAGACAATTATATTTTATCAGAAACATGTAGAGGCAAGGATCAACAAGGGGGATGGTATGTGACTTTGGTATTAATTACAAAACTGGTTTAGGAAATAATCAATCCTTTGTTAATCAGGGCATGTGTATGAAAAAAAGAAATTATTTATCAAGCCACAAGGGTGAAAATCAGAGACAAGGGATTATACAGATAATTCTCTGAATTGTAAAGCAATCATACGGGCCTTTCTTTGAATTTTAGGTTGTATTTCTAATTGTATTCTATTCCAAATACCACTAATTAATTTGGAAGGGAAACATTAAATGCTACAAATCATAAGAGACACATGAATTAGACCATTTCATTTTTCAGTGTTCCAGTTAGACTCTCTGAATACATGATTATTACTTTTTCAGTCTTAATTTCTGGATATATTTAACTCGATTTGAGGGATCTCCTCAGTCATTCTTGCAGTATACCCAAACTGCATTCTTGAAACCAGATTCACAAGAAAATGTATTGTAAATCTCATGAAAAAAAAAAAACAACAAACCAACTAGATCATGCACTAAAATAAATCTGAGTAACAGTATTTGCTCGCAGTCATTTCAGTCATTTATTTTCATTTCAGTGGATTTTGGTTATAACCTCATTTTATTGACCACAGTAGTCAACAGAAAGAAAACATGATGAAGAACAGAAGAATTGGGGATATTGCGAAACATAGAATAATAGAATAGTTAGGGTTGGGAAGAACCTTATGATGATCCAATTCCAACCCCCCAGCCTCACCTTAGACCATGTCATTCATGACTCCATCCAGCCTGGCCTTAAACACTGGCAAGGATGGGGCATTTACTTCTTCTTTGGGAAACCTGTGCCAGCACCTCACCAGGCTCAGAGTAAAGGACTTCTTCCTTATATCTAACCTGAACTTCCCCTGTTTCAGTTTGAACCCATCACCACTTGTCCTGTAGCTACAGTCCCTGATGAAGAGTCCCTTTCCAGTATCATCTTAGGCCTCCGTCAGACACTGGAAGCTGCTCTGAGGTCTCCATGCAGCTTCTCTTTTTCAGGCTGAACAGCCCCAGCTTTCTCAATCTATTATTTTTCCTTATGCAGGATAATGTAATTTTCAAATATAATAAGTTCCTTAGAACTGCTCTTCCTAGCTAGAATTCAAGGAAATTGTAACAGAGGAAATAAATCTCACTATCACTGGATCTTTGGGAATCAGCAGCAAATTAGGCAGCATCCCTACAGGACAGTTGCAAGAACATTCAAAAGAGGATGCGTTTGTCTTGTTGTCTCTTGCATTACATCAAGATACTTAACTCCTAATTATTGATGCTTATTTAGATGTTTCAGGAAGATATTCCAGAGGTGCCAGGAGCACTGGTTTGTTTCATTTTCCTATTTATTTTCAAGTAGTTCTCTGAGTTTTTCTTTGATGCTTTTCAGCTCGTGCTCAGAGCATACATTGCAGTCTCTGCATGAGTGAGGTGGGTGAAGTCCACCTCTTTTTCCATTTTATGCCAATCTTATAACTTTATAGCTGTCCACATCTTTTGAAATTTGTATATCGTTGCTAGCCTGTATGAGCTGCTGCTTATTTCATAATCTCTGACATGTGATAGCTCAGGAACTAATCTTCTTATTACAGGGCAGCCCAGAAAAACAAGGTGTTGTACCACCCATCAAACACACATGTAGCAAGAGTTTTTGCTACAAGGAGCTTTCAGTATCCCTACGCCTGTTAGATGAAATGCAAGAGGGTAGGTAAAAGAGGAGAAAGTTATTTAAAAACCTTAGAAGTCTTTACCCAGCTTCAGTTTCTTGTCAAATCCCTCAGTGCTCAATGTCCTGTGGCTGCTTTTTTGTAGTTATTTAATTCAGATGGTAAGCTCCTGGCAGCAGGGTATCACTGTGTGCTTAGTGTCCTTATGGCACGCATCTTTGTGCTGTCCCTCAACAAATAACAGCAGCTGTGGCCCTGGCGCTTCAGTCACCAAGTGATGGATTTTGTGGTGGTTAAAGTGAACCTGCCCAGTTAATCTGCGATGCAAAATTGAAATGTATTTGACCAACCAAGCAAGAGGGGGGATGTTGACAGATGGGGGCTGTATGAAATCAGAGATCAACTGATCAAAGATTTTTCTTCCCTAGGAATCTTTACATTAAAGCCATGACCTTCATACCACCTGTTCTTCCCAGTTCAACTCTTTGACTCTTGTTAATATCCATCACAAAGCTGGTTTCTATTGGAAAAATACCTCCAACTGTATCAGACTGCCAGAGGTCTGGTTTAGAGCGGCTTTTAACTTCTAGTTCATGGAAAAAAAAAAGAGGATACAATATTCCTTTTCTGTGGAAAAAATACCTTTTTCTTTACTTTTTTTTTTTTTGGCTGATAGTTTGTCAACACTGTCCTTCATTTTTGCCTTTTTTCCAGGTTCTGGCTTTATTAAATGAATACCAGTACATCACAAAACCTTTCTTCTTATTTACACTATCTCCTCTGTCAGAGATATATCTCTGAGATGTTTCTTTCTCGCCTCGTGCAAGCATTTGCTGGATTTCTTAAATCGATCTCCCAAGTGTTAGCTACACAATGCCAATGTGAATTGACACCCAGGCGATTTTCGCAACGAAGCCAAAAATCTGAACAGCTAAACACAGCTTTTTTTTATGCAGATCTTCTCAACGTCATCTCTCTCTATGTTCTGACAATTGTCTGTAGAAAGGAGGGCTGATTCTGAATGCTACCAATAACCTCTGACAGCTATACTGGATACTAACTGAGTACATTTCCATTATTCAAAGTATACCTGCCTTTTCTCTCTCTAGACCTTCATTCACCAGACTGTCTCTAGGCTATTTTTGTCAATGGCTGAAAAATGGCTTAGTGTGGTATTTTTGATTCAAGTTAATACAGTGATAAGCACAGTAAAGTCTCTAGGAATAGCAAATCATTAATTTACTTCAGAAAATAGGACTTAGTGATAAATAAACCCCTTACGGATTCTGTAGTTTTAAGCAACTTTTTTGGCAGTGAGTATCCAAACTGCCTGAAAGAAAACTAAAGCATGCTGAAAAAACAGCAATCATTTTACTCAGTTAATCAGCAAATAAGCTTTAGAATGGAGAGTGCTTGACAAAGTTGACTTCTCTGAAATGGTAACACATTACTTCCCATAACTACAGAATATCTGAAAGATCTGAAAGATGTAGCTAAGAAGGGTGAGAAGAAGATTTTAAGCAAAATATATCGTTTTGCACTGTTGTTACAATGTAGGCAGTGCTGAGAATACAGGGCCTTGTATTAATAAACTGAGTAAGGCCTGTTGATGGAAATGTTCACAGTGAAATAATATAAGCTGTTGTGATGTTTCTAGTCTGGACTACTTCACAAGCACCTACTGACTTACATCAGAAGCAAAACAAAGACAAGCTTTCCCTTTATTTTAGTGCTGCTCATTGCACCTGAAGTAATTTTGTCAAATCTATCATTTAGCATTTAAATTCTGTCTCAGTTATGCTGAAAAGATTAGTTCAGTTTGCAAGACGTAGGTGTTCATTAGGCAAATAACTAATGCAAGATCTTAAATTCAGTAAAAGTCCAGAGTATTACCATTGTAAGACCGTGGACCAGACATTGTGATGTTGGGAAAGATCCTTAAAAAACTGACAATTCTTTTCCATTACTTGAGATTTTAGTTACCAAATCAAAATTATGAAGTATTCCTTAGCCAGGAATTGTGAAGAAAGCATCTATAGCAGTATTTAAGGAGCAGCAGTGTGTAAAACAAGGATGTTAGTGACTTTTAAATGGTCAAATAAATACTTCTTATCACAGCTCCAGGTTATCTGTCAACATATTCACATGACGCCTTTGAGGAGGAAAATGTAAGGCATCCCTTGTATGGTGATATCTCAGCTTTACTCTGAAGTTACAGTTGCACTTCTGGCGGTTAACCTCACTTCTACAATCAAATTCATCTTAGATTTATGGTCCCTCTTGTAAGTGCCATGACATTATTCGGGCTCTGGTCCCAGTTTGGTTGCCAGTGCTGAAGACGGAGTTTGACAGCTTTGCTTCTACTTTCTCAGTGCAAATTTGCCAGAGGAATGAAATAACAGAATTACACAGAAAAATATAAATTATATCACCCTTTAGTAGCTGGGGTGATATTAGACTTGTCTGTTGAGTAGAATTAGGGTTTTTTTTTATTCTTCTGTGAGTTCTAAGATTTGAATTTCAAAACTGATAGTACATGCAGATCAGGAATGTGACATTTGTGAGGTATTTATAAAATAAAATGAGAAAATCAGTGCTATTTGCCCTAGTTGTTCCTTAAATCGTGTTATTCTGGTAAAAAATCAAGATTCTGTGCTTAGTTATCTGAGGCCAAAACATACATTTCCAGGCAAATGGTAAACTCTCATGGATTTTCATATGCACAGAATGGGTAATTGCCTTGACGTCAAGAGGAGGATGTTAAGATTGCAGGTGCAGGATGATGTACAATAATGCTGCTCCTCTGCACAAGGTCTCAGCCTGAATGGTGTCCTCAGGGGCTGTACTACCCCTTGAAATATAAGAATGGTGCTGAATCAAGGAATGTTATGGTTCTGGCATTTAAAAAGAGAGTTAAATGAGACAAATGTTAGTACACTGCTCAATGCCATGAATGCATTGCGCATACAGCCTCACACACAGGAAAGATGATTTTTTTAGTACTCCTTCTTAAAAACCAGTTTGATTTCCAAAGGCAAGAATCATCTATGCAGAATGATGCATCTTCCCAGCAGACTGTTTTAGAGGAAGAGAATATTAATTCATCCTTCACTTGGAAACAACAAATGGAAGGTAAATAACTATGTCTGCAAAGGAGAACCGAGTTGCCCAATGGAGACATTCCCTTGTGCACTATGAATTTCACTTCAATCAATAAAATATATAATTTCCTTGGTGGAAGGATGTCTGGAATGAGATGGCTACAGAAAACCCTTACCCTGCTTGTCTTATCCTTGTTTTTTCCTGTGGTAGGTCCAAAGGAGCAACATGCAAGATACAAAGCTAATCCTGACCCCTAAACCAGAACTTAGACTTTCAGTGGTGGGTTTATTAATAAAGAGATGATTAGCAATTAATTACAATAATAGTTTTCTGGATTAGAAATCACTCATATCTTAAACAGAGGGTCTCAAAGGAGCAGGAACACTGAAATGTCTTGGCCATGATACAAATAAGAAAATCTAGCCAGGCAAACTGTAATACATAACAGATTGTGTGAACCTTGTTTCATGAATGAATCAGAGCCATGACATCCTTTTGGAGTTAACCTACTGGCTCCTAAGATGGTGAATTTAGTCCTGCTCTTCACAGCTTAATATCAGCCTTACAAACAAGATTGTACACATGGAATATGATCCAAAACTCATTGAGTTTCATGGAGAATCTCACTTCTATTGATGTCACTGATCTTGGGATGAAAGTTCTTTAAGGGATTTTCTGAAAAGAGTAATGTAAAGCTGTATTAATAATTTCCTCCATAGTCAATCTAGTTAGGCTATGACAAAAAATATTCATAAAACAACAAGAAACAAGTAGGGTTTGTGAAAATACATGCAGTTTGCTTCTATCTTATCATCCCCAACAAAGACTTCTTAGATATGAGATTCTCCCTTAAGTATTAGGCACATGTACAACTATATCTTTTTTTAGTTGTCAGACTTCACCCAGTAGCTGGGAAATTCGGCCAAAATTTGTCCTACTGAATCTTGATTTTTTGATTAAGATGCAAGAGAAATACAAAATTTTGCTTGCTTTCCAGGTCTTACATTGTTTTCAGGCTTCTTAAAGCAAGTTTTTTTACTGATAAATTGAGTGATTTCAATATAAAGTAATTTAATTTTCAATGTGGAACTTTGAGTTACGACTGTCACCTTCAACTTATTCTAATCACATCTCAACCATGACAGGGGCCTTAAGCATAGGCGGTGGCTTGGCATTTCTTGTTCTGTGCCTACTCACACCTAGTCCATGAGAGAAATTAGAGGCTCCACACATGCCACACTGCTGGAATGCCTAAGCCATCTCCATGTATAGGACTGCAGCCATGTGCCAGAATTTTTGATGTCAGACTTTTCACTTTGGGTTCATTGCATACACACTGGTTTTGGGACCTACCTTGCAGTGTCTGCACTGCATGTCACAGCTACACTAATTCAGTCAAAATTTGCTTGGGGCTTTCCATGTCATCCCACATTTCATGACCCTGACGAACTTCTCTGGAATGAGAATCTCTAGGTCTCTGAGTGAGAACCAATGACTTGTAATTTACAAAAGGCAGGATCTTGTGACTTAATGACTTTAAATCCTTTGGAGTGATTAAGCAATTATTCCGCATATTTAATTTCTGCTATGAAATTAACTATTTTCATAGCAACAGAGGTACAAAATGATCATAAATGCATGATATTTAACGGACTAGTCCAGATTTCATGTCTTCGTAACAGCTAATAGGGACCCACTACAGAATGAATTAGAATAGGAGATCAGCCAAAGCTCTTGAAGATTGTTTCTTATTTTCTCTGGCAATAACAAATCTTTCTACTTAATCTTTACTTGACTTTAAGTGTAATGTTAATTACGTAAATTATCATATTCAGGAAGCAGGGAGACCTCTTGCAAAACAGGGCTAGGACTGAGGCTGTTTTCTTCTTTTCAGATGAGATCTACAGCTTAAAAATAAGGTATTTTCACATTTTGTACAAAGTCATTCACACCTTGCCTTGTGTTGCACTGCGGGTAATTATACTTGAATCACTAATGGCAGAGGAAAAGGATTCATAAGTCTGAAAAATTTGGGGGGATCAATGATGAAGAAAATGACAGTCAAATTGAAGGAAGTGTGTACAGAAGTGGACAAAAAGGTTGGTGAAGGGAAATAACCTGATTTTTCATTTGAATAAGTGAGAGAGGCTGTCAAATGTTTTCACCTCCAGGGCTTTTTTTGAATTAGCACTAGTTTGACAGTTGCTGCTGTGTGGTGTCTCAGGATTAAAAGTGTGGAGAATAGAGATGTCATTCTGACTCCAAGAGAAGATGACATTCAGTAGATTTGTATTGCATTGCATCTTTATCACAGTAAAAAGCATGTCTCACTTGTTCTAGCAAGTGTCTTGCTTGCTTTTCATTTTCCGGACACCAAAAAATGCAGACTGACAGTCTGATTAGCTCTCATAACTTCTATTAATGTTTCTTCATTCAATCACATTTCAAGGGACATTTATACTTTAAGATCAAGGATATAAAGGACAAGGCAATAATGCCGTACCAATTATCATCTTCTTTCAGGTATCCTTGTGAAATACAGAAATTACAATGTCATTAAACCAAAACGAGAAAATATTTATCAGAGTCATCACTGTATGTAAATGCTGTCTCCCATGAGACTTCTCCCTGCAATTGCATCATTTGGAAAACAGCATTGGTAATTATATTATCCATGTCTGTTTACTTTATATTTCCAAATTGGTTGGAGAATTCATTGAAATTAAAAAAAAATAAAATCACTGAGTTGTTTTTCTAGAAGCTATTCCTTATGTAAAAAAAGAAACAAAAAAAAAGGAATATCCTTCCGTGGGTTTTGGGAAGCATAGGAAGGAATAGATTTGTTTGCAGGGGAATGTCTATACCTCAACACCTCCTTCTTTTAAATATAGAAAAGATAACAAACCTGTACAAGAAGATATTTAAAAAAGTTATAATAAATTTGCATATTAGCCCAACATACTTATGAAAAGATTAAGTCACAGGATAGTAATCTCAGCGTTAACATAAGGTTTTGATATGTCCAGTGCTTTGCAGCTGAAAAGATGATCATCTGAAGTATAGTCCCTTGTGAAATCACTGCTTCCCAAACTTTTCTGATTTTTTTCATTTTTTTCCATAAATTTAATCTTCCATATTAATATTAATATGCTTAAACTATTAGTAAACTATAAGTCTCTTTAAATTAGGTGTTTTAATTTAGTGCATCTACATGATGAGAAATAAAGCGAGTCATAAAACATGGTGAATATGAAGTTCTGTGGCAGAAATAGCAACAGAATGTGCGTCTGCTGCAGTGTTAGTCTTAAAAAGTGCATTTAATAGTGTCCTTTATGTATTACTAAATTAGCATAGGAACCTGTTGTGGTTTAACCCCGGCCAGCAGCTTAAGTACCATTCAGCTTCTTGCTTGCTTACTGCCCCACCTCTGATGGGATGGGAAGGAGAATCAGAAAAAGGTAAAACCCTGTGGGTTGAGATAAAAAAGAGTTCAATAATTAAAATAAAGTTAATACTAATACTACTGTTATTACTACTAATAATAGTAATAATAATGTCATTAAAGGGAAAAAGAAAGAGTGGAGTATCCCAGAAGAAGACAAATGATGCACAATACAGTTGCTTGCCACCTCCTGACAGATACCAGAACAGTAAATTGGTGCCTCATAGTCAACTTCTCCCATGCTGAACATGATGATCTATGGTATGGAATACCTTTTTGGCTAGTGAGGATCAGCTGTCCTGTTTCTGCTGCCTCCCAGCTTCATGTGCCCCTCTTCATTGGCAAAGCATGAGAGACTGAGAGGTCCTTGGTCAGCGTTAAGTGCTACTGAACAGCTAAAACATCGGTGTGTTATCAACATTGTTTTCAGGCTAAATGCAAACTACAGCATCGCACCAGCTACTGGGAAGAAATTAACTCTATCCCAGCCAAAACCAAGACAGTGGAGTAAATTAAAAGAAACAGCCAAACAAAAGCAAAAAAAAAAACAAACCAAACTGAACCTGCCCAAACTTATAGGCAATTTATGCTTTTTTTCTTTAACCAGCCTCGCTCTTCAGCTAAGATAATTATTTCTGCTCATGATGCCCTTACAAAAAAAGAAATCACATTCCTTACTCATTCTTTACTTAGCCTGATAAGACAAGCATTTTAGTCTGCTATGGTAAAATAATCTGATCTTTTCCTTAAACCATTCTGTTTTGCCTGAATTTACTTGCTGATTTCTATGAAAATGTATTACTTAGTGCACTTTAGTTCTGTATTTCCTGTTCTCTTGGTAGCCTTACAGTGACGTCTTTCAGACATCCAAAGATGAACTAAGGTTTTCTTGTGCCATTTCTAAGCAAAAAGCTTCTAGCTCATTGGAGAAATTCTGATTACTTATTCCTGACTGCTTGACATCTCTAATTTCTTTTCATTTCTGCTCTTTTCCTCCTTTAATCTAATAATTCTTTCATGATGGTTAGATTTTGTTTGTGCAGTGCTGTCCAGCTTTGACTCAACAGTTAATTTTGTGAGCTCACATTTAACCTCTGGTGCCAAGATCATTATCAAAGCTTTCTTAAGACTTTTAAAACACCCAGTTCTGGACATCCTTTCTTGTTTTCTCTCACAAATCGTCTTTATCAAGCCCTTTGCTTACCTTTAATTTCTTCCAATTGCTACATCAGTTGCACTTGCAACAGTTTATAACGTACATCACTGAAGCCACAATTAAACTTATTGCATCTCCTAATTTAAGAAAAGCAGATATTTCGCAAAGGACAGATCAGATTAAATGCTTTGCAGTTTATCAACCTACCTATTGATTTTTTTTGGGGGGTAAGTCCAACTAGTCCTCCCAAACTACGGAATACAGCTAAATAAGAAGTCTTTTTGTTATGGTGATGCCTCCATAGTGGCTGTAACTCTTAAGTTTGACATTCCCATGCTTTAAATAGTGAGAAGATTATGACTGAGAAATATTCCTGTCCCCAGTCCAGGCATATATTCTGCACATGTAAAGTGGGCTGTGATCAAAGGTGAAGAAAAACCCAGATCGCTGTCAAAAGGGAAATAATTTCTTTTTTAGGTTATTTTTTTTACTTCCATTATCTTCTGATGGTAACTTGAGAAAGTGTCCCAGAAAAGTATTTATTCTGCATTCTGATCTCCACAGTCAATTTGTCACGCTGAAGGTTTTTTAAAGGCATATTTAATTTTTGCTAGGAGTAAATTCAGCCTGTAATCAGAGATCCAAGCACTTGTTAGGCTTTTGGAATTTCAGTCCCACAGTTGAACTTTTGGGGAACGACTTGTCTCATATTTCCCATGTACAAACACAGAATTAACCGGTCTACAAAGCTCCGTCTTTTTTAATAACCAGAAAAATGAAGTAACATTTCATGGATTGGTTTACCTGTTGTTTCCCTTCTAATCTCTTTTCCCTGTGAAATATTTTAAATTGTCACATCTGTATAATGAAAACTGAGCTCCTTCACAGAGGAATTTAAGCAGAAGTGGAGAAGAAACGTTGCTCTTTGTTTGCTCTATACCTTGCTCCACACCCAAACATCTTGCTCTGAAGGAACAAGTTATTCCTTAGATCAGTTCACTCATACTTCTGTCTCCTGAGACTGACAGCAGTGATGTTCACTGTATTTATATGCTCACTCTACTGATGGGAACTGCCTTGGGACCACTGACTCACTTAATTTAGACCAAAGCTATTAGAAAATGATGACCACATTCTGTCGCTGTTGACCTTAACTGTTTTTTGAACCGGTGTAACAAAAGGAAAAGGCTGTTAATCGCATTATGACAATGTATCTCTTGGGATAGTCAGTCTGCAAAGTTGCTGCAGAATTTGGAAGAATATTAGGTTTAAAAACTGGAGGAGACATGAAAAAGAATGCAATTAAAATGAAGCATAAGTAAATATAGACATGAAAATTTCATCTGTGAGTAAATCAAGCCATTTATTCTTTTGCAGTTGTCTTATTGCTTACCATGAATTTGTTTTTGTTTTTTTTTTTTTTGATTGGGAATTTTAATTCTAAAAGGAAGAAAGTATTTCTTAGAAACTTTGTCTTAAAAATCTACATAAAATTACTGGTAATTAGTCTTCTCTAGGTAATGATAAAATGGTGTAGAGTGATGCTATTATTTATTACAATATTTGCTACAGATCAGGTTTTGGAGCAACCAGACAAATGTATAGTCCTACTGTCCTGGGCATTAGTAAGACAAGATGAATTACATTCATACTCGAAGTTTTCCACTATCTAAAGAGAAGAGCGGGGAAAAGGTTAATGGAAGATGTGAAATATTACATGGAAACATAGAATCACAAGCTGAAGTTGGAAGTAACCTTAAAGCTCGTTCAGTTCGAAACCCCTGCCATGTCCAGGGACACCTTCCACTAGATGATGCTGCCCAAGGCATAAGTATGACAAAATCCCAAACTTCTACTTGCATTAATTTTACACTTCTCTGGAAAAACGAATTCACAAAATGAAACACAAAATAAATGATGGTGTTGAGCCAGGAAACAGGCAGGAGAGCAAGTATGGAAAGACAAGAGGAGGCAGCAAAATGACCAAAAAGTTGTGAAGACTACAAAGAAAACATTAGAAAGAGGATAAACTTCCAGGACAAGCAATCCTACTAACTGCTGTAATGTAATCAGGGTATATACTGCATTTCCCATATGTTCATATGGTTAAGTTAGAGTGAAGGCAACTACTCAAGGTGAAAGAATGGATTTCTGTTCACTAGCAAAACAGTCAGATATCAAAATACTTTCAACTGAAATTAAAGTAGAATTCCCTTTACAGATTTAACAGATTGGTTTAATAATTCCATTTTGATATTTCCTATTTTTAATATTTCTTCATTTGTTATGAAGTATTCATCTTGAAACAAAAAAAAAATACTTTGAAATTATGAAAGTCTTTTATTCCAAGAAATCAAAAGCCTTATTGTAATGTTTATAAGTGATTTATTTTCTACATACATTGCTATACAATACAACTTTGTTCAAGTTGATATCATTTCACATTTAACTTTCTCTGAGTAGCACTGAATAAGAAAAAACTACTTGCATTGAATTTTCCCAGCCAGCTCTTTTATTAAGATCCTCAATTTCCAGTGCCAGAGTTATAACTTTAATTAATTTTATAAATGGAACTTTAATATAAAAATTTGAGCCATGCTATGAGTATGGGAGGAGGAGGACTGCTCACTTCTGCATCCTATGAGCTGGAATTTGTATACCATAAGGAGTAGCTCTAATGAAGGTGCTATGGACCCATTTTTCCCTAAGCAACTTACAGAATAAGAACAATTTGATGCATTAAAATGATGTGTAAAAGAATATGAACTCCAAAATGGAGGAGAACCACAAAAAAATAGCATGCGATCCATTATCCTTACCTCTGCAACTGAAGGACATAATCCATGTTTCCTCTTTCGTTTGTTTTGCTTATATATGCTTCATTTTATGTGCTCCGTTTCTATGGGCATTAGATGATTTATTCACACACCCTGCCCCAGGAGCGTCAGGTCAATTTTAGATCAGTAGGTAGGAAAAGTTTCTCTCTCCTTCTACAGGAAAAGGCAAATCAGGTCTATATTTTATTTGTTTCACCTTGCCCCTTACAGGTACTTTCGGTCAGGGAAAGGAATTTAGCAGATTTTTGCTTAGTTTCACTGGGATGGGAAAAAATTGAAAATGAAGGAAAAAATCCCTGTAGTATGTATGGCAAAGCCATTGTCATAATCTGTTTCTCTGTGATTCTCGAAGAATGTAAATCAGCAAAATCCACTTCACTTGCACTATTAACATTTTCCTTCCTGTGAAAACTTACCTTCAGTGAAAATCTGATGATTTAAAATAACCTCCTCACATTTTCAGATGCTTGAGTTTTGTAAAGGAGGCTGATCTCTTGCAATGCAGACCTTTACGCAATGTCCTATTGAAGCAACATAGAAGAGATTCCACCACTGAAACTTTTGCTTCCTTTTGTTTTCTCCTTTTGCTTAGTTTCAGCTGTATGGCATGCATGGTAAGACTACAATGCTGCTTTAGCAAGTGAAGAATGTAACTCCTAGTAAATCATCATTCTTCTTTCAACTGCAGAGCTTCCATGATAGAGAACATATGAGATATTGAATGATATACCTTTATTCTCCCCAACAGCTTTATTCTATCTTTCATCTCATATAATTACATTTTATTTCTGTGAAACTTTCTCTGACTCTGTATAAAGTAATCATATAGTCAGAAAAAGAGACATATTCTCGTAGACTGAATTTGAATGGCAGCTGAACTTGACTGCAGGCCGGAGTCTTTGAATTTAGAAAGTATTTCAAGTAGGAAAACTTGATTAATATCAAACAAAGCCCATTTAATGCTGCACGCTTCTCAGAATGGAGTGGCACATTTCATAATTATATGAAATGGCTTTAGTTTCTAACACCTATTCCACGCCTTTTTCATTTCAAGAAGACTGACAGGATAAGAATACTTAATACCCAAATAAGAAATGCTAATACTCATAACTACCAAACTTCTTGTATTTTCTCAATGTAACTCCATTACTGAACCAAAATTTTATTCCTACCGTATTTCCTCCATTGTGTCCCTTTCGGTATGGAAGAGAACAAAAAATGCATTGTTTAAAGCTGTAGATTTGCTAGCTTTACCACCAGGTTATTAACTTAAAAGATAACAGAAAGATGCAAAATCCCACCTAGGCAGAATTATTTTAAGTGAAAATTGGTTTGGGTATTTCTTTTATTCAAATTTATTCAAATACCTTTTGCAGTAATGAATAACAAATGTATATAAACATAACAAATCTCCATATGTCAAATAGATGTCAACACAGGCAGCAAAAAACATTATTCAGTGCTACACTATAAATGGGTGTCTGAAACTGAATATGTTATTTAGTTCTCCTTTTATTCAGGATTCCAAACTGCAGACTACACCCCTTAAATTGGCTGAGGGGGCCTATGCACACTGCCTTGTAAAGCAAGATTTGCACACATTCTGATAGCTGTTTCTTCCACTGAGTTCAGGGATGTCTCTTCCCTAATTGTTTTTTCTAGCAAAGCATAAAAAAAACCCTGTTTATAAAGATTCTTAAAAATATATAGAATCATAGAATCATAGAATAGTTAGGGTTGGAAAGGACCTTAAGATCATCTATTTCCATCCCCCCTGCTATGCGCAGGGATACCTCCCACTAAAATATATCTATGTCTATATATCTATATCTAATCTCCTTTTGGTTTTAAGTCCTTTCTAAAGATTTCCAGAACAAGTTATCCAGACATGATGCAATTATCACGCTGCACTAAAAACCACTAAGGGCTGATTTGGACTGCCTATATATTTGACAGCCCAGGTGATTGAGTGCCACACAGCCAGCTGGCCTGAAGGATCGATGAAGGACTTCTGGAGTTTAGCTTCCTATATGCAACCCCAGGAAAAACAAGATGTTTCTCTGTCTTCTTGGTAATCCCCTTTACTTATCATAGAATCATAGAATAGTTAGGATTGGAAAGGACCTTAAGATCATCTAGTTCCAAGCCCTCTGCCATGGACATGGACACCTCACACTGAATTGAGTCATTCAAAGCTGTATCCAGCCTACCCTTGAACACTGCCAGGGATGGAGCATTCACAGCTTCCTTGGGCAGCCCATTCCAGTGCCTCACCACCCTTACAGCAAGGAGTCCTTTCCAACCTATTGGAGGTAGAGCACAGAATAAAAAAAAATAAAAGGGAATAGGATAAAATAAGTTAAAGGAACAAGTCAATATCCCTTGTCCTAGCTCAGGTGTCCCAGGACATCCCCCATCACAGTGTTCTGACTGGGTATTGAAGAAAGGTCTACCACGCACGATGAAAAAGTAATGTAGTGTCCACACTCATCAGTTCCCATATTCATTCTTACTTGCAAGAAAAGCAAGAACTTACTTTCAGATCTCTTTCCCTGTGTTCTTTGGGGGTGAATGAGTGATATTCTTAGCTGGATTAAACTCAGAAGCTGTAACATCAATGGGAATTTTATATATATGGATATACAGAATTATTTCCTAATTTGCATCCTTTTGAGAAATTGTCTACTTGGTGTCTGTCTGACTTAAGCTATGTGTTCTGTTAAGTATTCTTGATAAGTCCCTAACAGCAGTGCAGAGCACATACTCAGTACTGTGATCAATGGGAATAACATTATTATAAGCAAATGGTATTTAAAATAAGTAACACTACTACCATGTAGAAACTTCTTATTTTCTGCAGTGAATGACCTTACTTTGATGTCGAGTGCCTCCTCAAGATAAATTTGAAGTATACTTGCTGTAGGCATACTCTGCTCTCTGATTTGGTCACACTGTTCTTTGCGGACCAAAGTTAGATGATAAGGCTGTTGTATAAAGAGTGCTACATGTCGTAGAGCATGAAAAAATAATGGTCTTTTTATTATATATAAGAGTGTAAAGGAAGGCAATAAAAATGCTGCTCCTAGTTGAGGAATAAAGAGGACCATTGATCAGATGTGTCATCTCTCCAAATAATCATATGATTAAAACTTGAGAGTTCACAACGATTAGGAAAGGAGAAAGAATCACAAGTTTCATTTTTACTCCATCCCTTTCTGGCCTTAAAATACTTCGTAAAGAATACAACACTTAAGAATTTCCTAGTTTGGTAATGTTATTTTCATTATTTCATGATTGCCGATCAATAAAACCAAGAACTAGAAATACAGAGTGGTACTTACAGGTATCCGAAACCTACCATTCAGATTCTTGGGTGACATGGTCTAGTGTGAGGTGTCCTTGCTCACAGATGGGGTTTGGAATTAGATGATCCTTTCCAACCCAAACGATTCTATGATTCTAATGCCGGGTTGGACAGAGCCTTGGGAGACAGGATTTAGTGTGAGTTATCCCTGCCCGTGGTGGGGGTTTGGAACTGGATGATCTTTAGGTCCTTTCCAACCATAACTATTCTATGATTCTATGATTTTATGATTCTAGTATTCTCGTATTGTATTTGTTCACACAACACACCAGAAACTATAGTGATCCAGAATTTGTTGAAATTTTATTGAAATTCCTTTGATTTGAGATCCAAAAGGAAAAAAAGTTTCATTAAGTATTGGAAGCAAAGAAATGAGATAAAAAGGGGATTTTTTTTTATGCTGTTAATATATTTCCCACTTGTTCTTCTCTGATGTTTCTCACCACCTTATTTTATGTAATGATCTACTGTTTGTCCTCTGAGAGTTGTCTTTTCTGTGTAACAGACCCTAAAATGTTTACATGCTTTAAAAATAACTCCACAAACTGAGACAGATTTTTTGCTATATTTTAGTTTTTCCATTCCTCAACTCTTCAAAAAAACTTTAAGCAGTTTAATACAATCTTTTCAAGCATCACTCGCATTCCCTCAAGATCATCCATTTTGAGGATAAACATTCAGGTCTGCCATTGTCTTCTTTTTGCTTGACACCTTTTACACCAAAGGAAACAAAACACAGCAACCTTTAAACTTGTAAACTTTTTACTCTTGTTGCGTCAGCACACACCCAGAAAATGCAGTTATTTTTAGATTTCAGTTTTGATTGTATTTTTCTTTCCTATTCCAAAAATGTAGACTTTGAAAACTTCTGAAATCAATATTTATTGTATAATATGTGCTGGTTTGGGACATGCAGTTGTGATTAAAATTGGCCCTTTGCGCATTATTAAAAATGCTGCTATTTTTCAACATAAAGCAAAGTTGCATTAACTATCTCGTTTCTGTCACTTGTTTTAAAGGGAGGGTGTACTGTAAAGGTTAATGAATGAGTCCTTTTGGGCCCTGTTCCTGTCGAATAAAATCTGAATTCGGTTATGCAGGGTTTATTTCACACACTACTTGGAATAAAAATGTTGAGCACACTTTCTCTTTCATGAATAAACTTCAGTGAACTGTATTTATCCATTAAGCACACAGAAACACTGTTGGAACTAACTGTGAAGTACTGGAAAACAGACAGAGTGACTTAATAAATCATTTCCCATTCATCACCTTTGAGATTTGGTAAACTGGGATACAAAATTGGCTTCACCTCTATCACTGGGGTCCTGCTCAGAGGTGTCACCTCCACCACGCTATGTGTTACCTGGCCCATTAAAATAAAGGAATAAATCAGAAAAGAAGGCAAGCCATCTTTCTTATTTTTTCTATTTCAGCCATTCTCCTGATTTATCTACTTCTGCCTTCTTAAAACATGATAAATTACCTAGTTATTTTTAATTGGGCAGGATTTTATGTCTGTATCATCACCATAGCAGGTGTCTAGGTTTCTTCAGTAACACTCTTCTACATCTGAGTATCCCACTTTTGGCTTCAAAACTGTCCTGGACACTGGAAACAGTCAGTGGGTGACAGTAATCATAATGGGAAACTTATCTCCCGAATGAGTCTGAAGGATATCACAAATAAAGTGGTAATTGTAAGACTACTCTAGGGTATTGTTTTTGCTCTATGATTCTATGATTTCTAGCCTGAAGGAAAGGAACTTCAATCAATCGCATTCTCTTGCTCTTTTCTTTCAAATGGGTAGATTACTCTGAAAGAAATGGGCAGGAGGGAGCACCCGTGTAAAGTGTCCTTTCATCCATGTTGTGAAGTTTCTGATTTGTTCAGGATTTTTATGAATGTATAAACCCACTAGCTGCATGGAAAAACAAGGTGACAAATAGGACAGCTCTTTCCAGTGTATCACATGGAAAACCATTCCTGAAAATGAAATGAGTAAAAATGTAAAGGAAAACAATAAAAGTACAAAAATAATGTTTTTCATTGCATGAGTCCTTCCTCTGGCCCATATTACCTTGTGGCATCCACAGGTATTTTTGTCAGTGCAAGAGTAGTAAGCACTGGCATGAGAGCAGAGGCATATCACCACAGATAAAGCAGGCAAAGGACTTCTTAATTTCCTCTATGAAGAAATATACTGGCAAACTACACATTGCATGCCAGTTGCCAACTTGCTTTATTCTTATCCAGCTTTACAAAGCAAGTATGTACATGTCTTTCTCTTCAGTACATGCATCTACTCCCTATGAAAGTCAAGAAAGGAGGAAAAGAGTTCTTAATGATGACAATTAGAGCAGAACTGAAAAATTGGAATTACTTAATTTCTGAGACAGGAGGTCAATAACCCTATTAGTTGTTAATATATTTATACTCCCTAGGCAATCAGGCTGATAGCATTATACCTAAAAGCTCAAAGCCCTGGGCTAGTGTTGCTTGATAAGTGTATTGAACCTCCATTGTAATGGTGATTTACTTGTGGTATAGAATCCTTTTTATGTGCAAATAGTAGATAAAGCTCCATTCCATTTTGTACTGATACACTGCTTCTGTATGGAACGCCAGATCAGCAGCAAGGAGCCATAGTGATCCTTCAAGCGGAGAGGGAAGGAGATTAATGGACAGAAAGGATATATCAACTGAAAATCAGATTCACAGCAAACCCGTCATTTGCAAAGACTCTTGAGTTTTCCAGGACCTCTGCCACCATCTCTAAAGTCAAAGCAAATATCTTTAGATTCTTTTTTAGTTACTCTGGTAGATTGCATCTGGGATAACGTAAGGACACAGTGTGGATACAGAGTCTTAAAGAAGTTTGTAAGCCTGAACGCTTTGTCCTACTCAGAATGATTCTGTACCTTTGGTTGGTAGAGGTAATGCAAGAAAACACATTACAGATTTTTTTTTTTGCTTCTGATAGTTAGAATAGTATACATTGTATGAATATACGTATTATAGACAAGTACATTAGATCTCCATATCCTGACTTCCTCAAAGTCCTTTGCAAATGTCTTTTCTTCAAGCTTTGGTTGGGAGTCTGTTATGTTTCACTTCCACATTGGCTACATATAACGCATCAGTACACTGTAAGGAGAGACATCAGTATGCAAGGAAGAGGCCCATGCTATGGTGATGACTTTTCCTATCTGATGTCATTAGACCTGAGCTAAATGTTGCTTTTGGGCAAATACTGTGGATTTCACTTTCCTTCAGAAGTTAGCAGAATAAGCTTTAAGGCAGCACTATCTTCTTCCAAATGTGCTTGACTCTCAGCAGATGTAGAAGAAAACTTTTTGTAAATATGCCTAATTATGATTATGATTATATATATATAAATATGATTTCATATATAGCCATAAATATGGGTAAATATAGGCATAAATATATTTATATATAGGCATATAACAAAAAAAGTCTTCAAAGACTGAAGATTCCCCTTCCTCTCTTCCTCTTGCTCCATTGTTGTGCAGCCTTTTCTTCTTTCTAATATCTAGACTGAACCTCTCAAGCCACAGTTTGTGTCCATTCCACTTGTTATTAAGAATTAAAGTCCATCAGCTTTGTAACTCCTCCTGAAGTAATTGCAGGATGTCATTAGATAACTGCTTTCCCTCATCTTTGTCACACGAAAAACCTGCATCTCCCTTGTACCATCTACTCTGTGTACTCCAGGACATAAATCACATTGGTCACTCTCTGCTGCCTCTGATTTCTTCACATTCTTCTTGAAGAGTCAAAAACTGAACACTGCATCAGCTTTAACTTCATCTGCAGTGGCAGGGAGAAAATGCCAATTCTCAGTCTTCTGGCCATGCTCTTCCTACTGTATATAAATATTGAGTATGTCTTGTTCACAGACAGAGTGCACCTGGCTTCTCCAAACTCAGTGTCTACCCAGTGTGCCCAGGCCCTTTCCAGCAGAATTCCTGTCCAGCCTGTTGCTTACCAGCTGTAATGATAAATGGCTTTATTCTGCTCATGTGCAGGACTTTTCTCCTTGTCAAACTCTATGAAGTTTCTGCTCACTCAACCATGCAGTTCATCAAAATCCTTTTACACTGAATCTTCTTTATTTGTCAGTCACTCAATAGTGTAGTATTGACTTTGCTCATTTAGTATCTAATTTGTCTCATCTAATTTGTCTGCCTAATTTCTCTAATCCTTTTTGAACCTCCTGGTACTCTGTGTCTCCACAATCTCCTCTGGCAGCGAGCTCCAGCATGTTACTGCTTCTCTCGTATGTGTTTTTACCCTCAAAAAAAGATCCAGACATAATAACAAAGTCCGAACCATTCTAGGGATTATGATCATTTGCAAACTTACATCTATTGCTGTTTCCTACGATGTCAGTGGACGCTTGACATTGACCTTTGAGGTCCATGGGGACATGGCTCTCCGAATATGAGCTGTTCAGCTTTACAGCTTGTCTTTCATCATAAGCACATCCATCAGCACATTCTTTGCAAGTTTCCTTGAATAATGATGATGTATGCATTTACTGCGCTGCTGAATTAAGATCTAAATTGAGGAACTTCTCCTTTAATTTTTGCTGTGATGTTCCTTAGTGTGCATAATGAAAAAAGTTTACAAGTGCACAACTTGTGTCACAACATGGTCCAGTATCACATCTACAGGGATACCCATCTGTTAAGTAACCTTTTTGGTAAATTGGGGCAAGAGAAGGGTGTCAGTGCAGCCAAATACATCTCTTCTTTGCTATAGAGAGAGTAGGAAAGCCATTAAGCTGCTTTAGATCAGCAAACGGAAAAAAAAATCCTCTTTATTTCTTTAGAAATTATTCAGGGGAACCTTTACACCTTGGATAGAGAATGCTTTGGGTCTCTTCCCCAAGAACCCAAGTTATCAAAGAATGTGTTATTTCAACACTGAGTGGTTCATTGGGGAAGGAAAATATAACAAGTCAGAAATCTTTTCAGAAGGAGTTGAAATAATAGCAGTAACTTCTCATCCTCCATTCTATCACAAGTTTCTTTCTGGTAGTAGGATGTTTTTAATAAATACTAACGTGCTCATAAGTTCTAGTTTTCTAAGGACAATTCAAGTAAAAAAAGGAACAAATCATGACAGAGAAATGAAGGGAGAGAGAAAGATGGAAGCCAGTGTGACTTTGACACATTTCCCAATGCTGTCCTTTGAAAGAAACCAGAAAGGGCAAATCTTCCCGTGTTTAAAGCCTTGATATCCTTGGAGGGTTCTGAGATGTCAGCATAGACTGAAGTGCAAAGAATGGATATAAAACAAACACGTGTTTAATTATGCTTAGTATCTAAACCTGACAGTCCAGTCCTGGTTTTTTCTGACAATGATAAACCACTCATGTAAATAAAGCATTTAAAATAAAATGAGTACAGATAATTTAAGATCTACTTTGAAAAAGACTTTAAGTATTCCATCAATTAAGGGGGTATGATATATTACCTCAACCTTGTTGTAATCAATACATGAATTTATGTCGATTTTATAAGATTTCTAGTCAGTATTTAAGGCTGAGATTGTCAAAAGCACAAGGATAAAATATGCGCTACTGAAAGTCAATAGGAATATAGGTATTCACAGACTCTTAGAGTAACTTAAGTTGCAAGGCACCTTTGGAGGCTCTGCAGTCCAATATTCTGATCAGAACAGGGTCAAGTAGATCAGATAGCTAAAGACCTTATTCCTAGGGGCTGAGGAATCACAGCTTTTCTGGGCATCTTTTTCAATGTTTGTCCACCAGGGAATAGATATTGCCTTATATCTAATCAGATTTTCCCTCACTGCACCTTCTTGTCCTTAATGCATGCTTCTGAGAAGGTCATAGCTACATTTTCTCTTAACCCTTCCAGGAAGTAGCTAAAGACCACTTCTCTTTTTAAATCTATCCAAAACCAATTCTTTCTGGCTCTGCTTGCTTGTACCTCACAAATGCTCCAGTCCTGGACCATCTTCAGAGTCTTCTGCTGGACTTGTGAATATTGTGCATAACTGAGCACACAACTGCAGATGTGCTCATGGAAAATCCAGTGAACTTCACTTTGAACATAGCGAATTAAAACCACAGCAGAAACATTCAAGATTTTTATTGCAAAAATACATGTGTTATAAAGCCCGATTCAAGAAATATTCCATAATGTCATACTTTACTTGGGTTAGCGGTATCAATTTTTTACTGAATGGAGGCCTTGATTAGTAACTTGATTTTTTAGCCACAGAAATAGACAGAAGTCAAACTACGAGATCTCTGTGTTTATTACACCTAAATGATTGTGTCTTTATTTGTTTTTAACCTAAAGGAAGAAAAAAAGCAGGTAATAAAAAATCCCGACACCTGAAATATCGCTGTTTTACATTTTCTCACTCCATTTTCTCCATGCAAAGTCAAAAGAGCATTAAAAAGTAATATTGTGCTGAGCTCACAAATATGCAAGCGCCTCTAGATATTTTGTCTCAATAAAGTTTATAGAATGCATTCCCAAAGGTCTGACAACAAAACAGAATAAATCGCAAGGCTCATAAAAAGATAATGCATGCCATTTTTTTGCTTACATAAACACAAACGAATGCAGCGATAGGCAGGAGTGACTTGGAGAGGTCTCTTCTATTCAGACTGATTGCTCTTATCATCACATATATTTGTAACAAATTACCATTATCTATGGCAAAACCAAAGACCAGACTGTGTGAAACATATGGACATTTAAAGTGCTATGGGAATTTGTCTTTTCATTTTTTTCTCCATTATTCAAATTAGCTGTTGAGAATCATGTCCTCTGGGGACCCCGCTCTTTAAAAGAAAGGAAAAAATAAAGTGGCAGAAAAAATGCTTCATGTTAAAACAGAGCAGAAAACCCCCAGCAAAGTCCATTGCTAATTCACAAAGAAATGAAAATACATAGAATAGAATTGCATATTCAGAGCACAAATATCCCAGGGAAACCCTGTTCTTCATCATAAACTGTGGAAGTTGTTTTCCTTTTCTATGAGTGGAGCTTTCTTCAAGCCCTGAGTTAAGTCAGCATTTTCTTTACAGGTATGATCCTGACTGAATGAGAATAGAGCAAAAATATGTGTAGCATTTAAGCCGTATTAGCTGAGCTACATAATTCTGACATGTCGCTAGCATGTGGTTATAGTTTTCCTTGTTAAAGATTTATGCTTTCTTATTATAGCTATTTTTTAATCAAATGAACACCCAATGAGAGTGTAGAAACACAAATTTATTTGCATACAAACATACATATAGACCCAGACACATTTATTTCATATAAAAATGTGTTTAGTTTTGGGACAGTCACAGAGGGAAAGGGAGACATTGAGGTGCTGGAGCATGTCTGAAGAAGAGCAACAAAGCCTTATGACGAGCAGCTGAGGGAACTGGGGTTCTCAAGCAATGGAAAAGGCTCTCAGGGAAGCAGCTGAGTCATCATCCCTGGAGGTGTTTAAAAGACATGGAGATGTGGTGCTTAGGAACATGGTTGAGTGGTGGTCTTTGCAGTGTTAGGTTAGCAGTTAGACTCCATGATGTTAAGGGCCTTTTCCAACCACTATTATTCCATTCTATGAGGCTATGAAAATAACATCATCGTCTTCAAATCCAAGGGATTGGCTGACACTGCAAGGTACTCAATCTTTGAATTATTATTCAGAATAGTTCAGAGTTCACCCTCCAAAGATCAAGCTCATCATTCCATTGCACTTGAATACAGAAATCAAGAGATCTAAGCTTTATTCATTTCCAGATGACCCTCAAATAGAAATGTGAATATGAATGTAAGATGAACACAATAAAAGGCTTCTATTGTGTTTCACACAGTGTCATGGGTTCAGCAGCAGCAGTCATTTTTCTTTAAGCAGTAGCTGGTGTAGCACTGTGTTTTGGATTTTCAG